>JADOBO010000105.1:0-58257 GCA_016403345.1 Corylus heterophylla | reverse complement strand
TATTAACCTAATATCCAATACATTCAATATATATCCAATATCCAATATCCAATATATATTCAATATCCAATACATTCAATATCCATTTCAGTATCCAATACAAATCCAATATCCAATACATATCCAACATCCAATATTCAATATCCAATATCCAATACATATACAATATCCTATATACAATATACAATATACAATATCCAATATATATCGAATATCCAATACATATCCGATACATATTCAATACATATCCAATATATATCCAATACATATCCAATATCCAATTTCCAATACATATCCAATATATATCCAATACATATCCAATATCCAATTTCCAATACATATCCAATTTCCAATACATTCAATACATATGAAATTCCAACACAAATTAATTAAACAAAATTTCAACACATATACTACGTTCCAACACAACACAGAACAGAACAAATATATACATCGAAAATACGTTCCAACATAATACAAAACAAATATACAATCAAACTATCTATGTTCTATCTGCTACAAATAAGTTCCCATTAGTCTCAACAAACATATAGTTTAATCTAACTATATACATCAACAAATAGTAACAAAAAATATATATAAAACGTAACAAACAACGACGAAAAACGACGCGCTCAACCCAAGTCAACATAGTCATCCCCCAACGCTTAATTTGCATTGCTTGCAAATGAGTTGTGAACTAATGATAATCAATAAAAAAATTCAAAACACAAATATACAGTGATGCAAATATATGTTAGTCCTAAAATGAACCACGGTAACAAAGTGTTGCTAAGTGAGACTTTTCTGGAGACTAGGGGTTTCTAACAGTTAAAGTGATCGATGCGAGCTATAGTCATGTTAACCGAAGATATGAAAAACAATACAAATATATCATTACCTCTGTGGGCCGCAGATCAAGAGGTCGACGCGAGCATGGCCTCAAGTTGGCGGAAACAGGCCTTAAAGATGGCATCTTTCTCTGCTATTTGAGATTTTTGTTCTTCAATCTACTTTGGCCATCTCATCCATCGCACGTCTTTGTTGTGTCCGCTCCTCTTCAAGTTCTCTAATCCTATCCGCCATCTGTGAGAACGATGAGCTCCTAGGATTCTAAGACCGTGCCTGGAACGGTGTATAGTATGAATATATGCTACCCCGTATCGGTAGAACATTCGAACCCACCTGTCGGACCCTGTCAGTGTACTCAGGTTTATTTCCGTGCGCTTGAGCATACACGTTATTAGGTGTTCACCGTACAGTCCCTTCAGTTACGCTCGACATCAATGTCGGGTCAGTAGGTATCAATTCTTTCATCCTCTCATGTACGTTAAATAACAAGTTAGTATCTCATATAAGGAAGGTTAATCAGAAAAAAATTTATCAAAATATATATCGGTGAGTACTTATACATCTCTTCCTGACCACTTCATTTGGATAGCCACCATCCTTCTTCGTGTGTGTCGAGATGTAAGCTTGTGCTCAAGTCGAAGTAGTGCCCGAAGATAAGGTCAGCATAAAAAAAAAAAAAAAAACAAAAAAACATAAACATACAGTTACGGTTATATATATATATATATATGGTAAATAAGACAAATACCTCTTCATGTGTCGCCCTAACAAAGCTCATCAACCTGGTGCGGTGAGGTGTGTTGTTTTTTGCTCGTAACGCCTTCATGTAGGCAGCATACTCCTACACAAATACCGCCCTTAATATGTCAGCCCTAACACAATTACAATTAATGAAACTACACTCGTGACCTATCTGATTCTTCGGGTCGCACCATTTATCCAACAACACATCCAAGTCGTCGGCGTTGTATTGCGAAACGGCGTCTTGACCCATTCTTGCCTTCACTGTGTTAGGAGTATCGCTCGGCTAAATTTTTAACACGTCTTTCACTGCGTGTCTCCAACTCTTCAGTTTCACGCCCATATCTCTGAACGCGTCCCTTTTAATCACCTCGAGATTGTACTTAGGCGGGATGTAGAAGTCAGCCTGCATAAGTTGAAAAAGTTAGGCGTATAATTCACACATTAACAGCGTTTAACATAATGAAATATACATGCGAAAATCTCACAGATAGTTTAACCAAACCATCAAGGCGTACCATATATCCTCCTTTGTACGCGGCGGTACCCCCTTCCAGTTGTCCCGTAGTCTAATATAATTCCCGATCCTTATGATGTTGCCAGTCGTCCTTCGAAATTTCAAACCGCTAAATCCTACAGGCGGCCACGCCTTATTGTTCTCGCACACGACCTTTTGCCCGATGGGGACATCCCACATCTTGTTCGATGGTGGGATGGTCAGCACATGAATATTGGTGCGCCTGTCTCGCCCGATGCCTAACACATTAATAATTACCGATGTTAATTATTTGAAATTCAATAGTAACTACATAACTTATATACGTATTCAATATTAGTATTTGAATCATATTTACTTACTTATTGTCCTAAGCTGGCGACTGCCCAACACTTCTAGAGGAGGGTCATCGGGCTGCGAGTCTTGAGTGGCACCTGTCCCATCATCCACGTCCTCCGGATAGTACTGTGTCTTGCTGTCATCCGGCTGCGATGGCTCACTATATGGAACACCTGTGTTCTCCTTGTGGGGAATAACCGCTTTACATCGCCATGTGAACACATCCCTTACTCGCTCATCGTAGGCAGCGAAGTAGGCGGATGATACTCTTGCTCTATGTCGTACGAAACCGGCTGAGACTGATAGTACTGAGACCCTTCCACATACTCAGGAAGTACTAGTTTATACCCTTGGTCGTCTACATGTGGGGACCTCTGTCGTCTACTCTTCTCCCTAGTACTCATATCAACATGTGAAACACATAACGCACCCAATTAATTATGTATACAATAGATAAAATATGCACTACAATTACCAATCAATGTAAAAAGAAATAACAGAAAACAAGTCAATTAATGTGAACTACATATATAATTCTATTTTTTTTAACCACATACGATTATATTGTATCTAAGTCTTATTAGACGTAGTCAATGTCATCCTGCGGATCCACTTTATTATTGTTGGTCAATAGAAGCGGCTCACACTCGTGGTAGTTGGCACATTCATTATTATGACTTTCACCCTAACCAACGTCGTATATGTTTCTAGGTTTAATCCTTACAACACAAGCCCAATCAGCGTCCCTTTCATCTTCAACGTAAAAGACTTGGTCAACTTGTGACTTCAGCACATACGGCTCTTCAATAATTTCCTGCTACAGTGGACAAGATTTTTGAAGCTGACAAGTATCATGCCGTACTCGTCAACCTTGTACCCCCTGTCCCTAGTGTTGTCCGCTCAATCGCACTTGAACATAATGTACTTGGTCCTGTCGAAGTACTCCACTTCAATTACTTCCGTTAACTTCCCATAGTACGTTTCCATCAATAGTCGGCACGCACACGCCGCTGTTCTGCGTCCCCTTTTTAGCATCGAATGCAAGAGTGCAAAATAGTTTCCCGTTAACTACATATCTGTTATAACTGGTAGCTGTCTCTTTCGGCCCTCTACAATACATTACCAGTTTGTCACCTATTTCTTTTCTGCATCGATCATCCAATCGATCGACCTGCGAGTACATTACGTACAATTGACCATAAAGAAGTTAGTTTTGTTAGTTGTTATGAACCATAAGTAAATATAATCGAACTGTAATAGTTAATTATCACGGTAGTCTTACGTAGTCACGGTACTAATCGCAGAAAAGCTCATGATGTTGGGTTTCCAACTTATCCTTTATCGTTCGCCCCCTATCGCATGATCATCTAAGTGTATCCAGTGCACTCTACAATACAAAATTAGTTCTATTATAATTCACAACAAAGGGTGCAAGGTGATATTAAAGTTGCATAGACTACTAATACGACTTATGTCCATAGTTGAAGGAACCTGTCAGAGTTAAACATAATGTATCGGTGAATCTATATCAATGTGACACAGTCGAGGATGACTAGTGTTCCCGCCCCCCTTTGAACCATCTGGGTTTCTTTGAGTCCTACTGTAAAATGTTGGTGCGTTGTCTAAATACCTCGAGCAGAACGCCACCAACGTAGTTACTATGTAACCCTCCGCAATGTAGCCCTCACGAGCCACTTTATTGTGTTTATTGGATTTGAACCCCCAAGGCTCCTACATATGAACATAATTCATTCATTACAGTCAGTGACGGTTTTATAATGGAGGGAAAATAAATTGATGAATAATCGTAAAATTATTTTACCTTTCTGCCGGATACATCCATCTATACTATACCGGTTCACCGAGTCAGCATTCACCAAGTGAACCATTATGATAAAAAACTTAGGCGGAAGACTTGTTCTATCTAACGTAAAGTGATACAAATGTCACCCTCTAGCCGGTCCATATCCTCTTGTGTCAATAACGTTGAACATAGGCCCCTGAAGAATGCAGACATCCCGACAAGTGGTTTAACAATATTACTTGGCAGTGATCCACGTAATGCAATAGAGAGAAGTTGTTGCATAATGACGTGACTGTCATGGCTCTTCAAATCGGATATCGTACGATCACTAAGTCGTACACATCGAAAAATGTTTAGGGCAAATCCGTCCGGCACCCTTACAATTCGAAGCACTGTCAAAAAATGTATTTTCTCATCCTTGGACATCGTGTGGCAAGCTAGAGGCATATATGTTTGACCATCCTCGCCCGTGTACGGATGAAATGTATGTCTCAACCCCATTTTTTGCAAGTCTATCTGGGCTTAGAGGTTGTCCTTCATTTTCTTTGAAATGTCCAATATTGTGCCAAGTATGTTGTCCATCACATTTTTCTCAATGTGCCTGACATCAAGGTTATGCCGCAATAAATTATCTTTCCAATACGGCAATCTAAAGAATCCACTTTTCTTCTTTCACAATACATTAGCAGTCTCACCTCCTCTTTCTATAGGCCCACTCTTCTTCCGTTTCTTGTCTTTTTTTCTTATTATCCGTCTTTGCCTTACCGGCATTCTCATCCCCAAATGCCATATCTTCTAATTGTCTAAGGATTTCATCTCTACTTGGCACATCGAGGGCACATTCTAGTTCTTGCTTGCCGTCAAATATTCTTCTGTTCCGCCTCCACAGATGTTCCATGGGCAAGTATCCTCTGTGCCCTATATAACAAGATTTCTTGCCTTGTTTTAACCTTCTGGACCTTGTCGAATGCATACAGCAGGGACATGCCTTCACACCCCTGTTAGGGCACCCAGACAAATCTGCGTATGCCGGGAAGTTATTAATTGTCCATATCAACTGTGCTCACAACACAAAATTCTTTTTCTTGGAGACATCAAATGTGCGGACACTTACAGTCCATAGTTCCTGTAACTTCTCAATTAAGGATCTAAGGTAGACATTTATATCCATTTCAGGTGACTTTGAGCCTGGGATTATCAGGGATAGTATAAATGACGTTTGTTTCATGTACATCCAAGGAGGCAAGTTGTACGGTACAAGCATTACAGGCCAAGTGCTGTGGGGTGTATTCATGTTCCCAAATGGATTAAATCCATCCGAGGTTAGTCCAAGCCTGACGTTCCGGCTGTCCGTTGAGAAGTTTGGATGTAAATTGTCGAATGCCCTCCATGCTTCACCATCGGTTGGATGCCTCAATACATCGTCCTTAGTTCGGCCTTCTGCATGCCACCTCATATAGGGGGCAATATGCTCTGACATAAACAACCTCTATAGTCACGGTATGAGTGGAAACCACTGCAACACCTTGATCGGACGTTTCTTAGTCGATAATATGGGTTGTCCTCATCCAAATGAATTCCACTTTTCCACTTAAATACTCCACAAATGGTACATGAATCTAAATCCTTATTGTTCTTCCAGAATAATATACAATCATTACGACACGCCGGGATCTTCTCATACCCAAGGCCCATGTCCCTTAAAAATTTTTTTGCCTCATATGTATTAACCGGCAAAGCTTCATCACTTCCAGGTAGCAACTGATTGATGAACTCAAGGAAAAATGAGAATATGGTGTTACTGTCTACCACCGCACTTCAAGCTGTACAGATATATAGTAGCACTAAGCTTGCTACGTTTAGTCCCATCATGAAGTGGCTTCTCTGCCTTTTTAAGCAAGTTGTAGTACTTTAGTACGTCACCTTTAGCGGCTTCTTCATTCACATTTTCTTGATTCCCCTGCACCACCACTTCAGGCTCACAATTGTCTTCCATGACACCGTGCATGCCGAATAGATCACGCAACATTGCGTGCCTGTTTTCACCTTGTTCTGTGCTTATACCCGCATCTGTGATCGTAGTAGTCGAATTAGAGACTGCAACAGGAAACCATACCGGCTTCTCACCGTGATAATACCAGTTTCTGTATGCAGAATTATTCTTTTACCCCTTGTCAAATGATCAAATACGAAACCCGGCGGGTGGCGCTGCTTACTACGACACGCCTTACAGGGACAGTGAATTTTTCCATCAGGAATTGTACAGTTCTTAAATGCAAAATCCAAAAAATAATCTACACCCATCTCTGTATTCCCTCGTACCTCTAGACTTTGTTATCCAACTCTTGTCCATAGCTTTAGTTACTGGAACCCTAATTGAATAAAATAAATCTAGGTTAGTTAGTTAGTTGTTATTCTTTTTAGTGTATTTCTTTAATTACATTGTTTCAATTTTTTGTTTATTTTTAACAAATAAACACATACATTTAGTTTTAATTATAACATCTACATAATCTAAATTTGCAAAACCTAAACAAAATTAAGGTCCAAATTTAAATGCATTTGTTATATATGGGGACTCTAGATAAAATTGATGCATTTGTTATACATGCTTTTAAATGCATTTGTTATCTACCTAGTTTATTTGTTGTAATTTTTTTTCCCCTTTTTTATGACATTTACATACTCTAAATTTGTAAGACTTAAATGAATTTTTTTATATATGGGGACCCTAGATGAAATAGGTATAGCTAGCTAGGTTATTTGTTGTTTTTTTTTTTTAATTATTATTTTTTTTTCGTTTATTATAACCTTTTCACATTTGTTATATATGAGAACCGTAGATAAAATAAATCCAACTAGCTATGTTATTTGTTTTCTTTTGTTTTTTCCATTGTTTTTCTTTTTAAACATTTGCATACTTATTCTAAATTTTCAAAATCTAAACAAAAATTAACGACCATATCCAATGCATTTGTTATTTGTTGTTTTTTTTTTCTTGGTTTAAGCAAGTTTTTTTTAGGTCTAAATTAATCTAAATGCAAAAATTTGCACAAAAAAAACTAATTTAAAAAAATTTACGTATGTACTTTTGCATGTATGCATGTACGCAAATACATTAAACAATATTCTCACCATACAAAACATATATCTCGAACAAATAAATTAGTTAGCTAACATGTAAAATTAGTTTGCTAATATAACTACATCAATAATATATAATGATATACACTGTAAATTATATATTTATATAATTTATTTATTTATATAATATATAAATAAATAAATAAATAAATATATATATATATAGAGGCCGGAGAACGCATGAGAGGCCTCCGGAGGGAGAGCTTGTGCTTGCCAGATGGAGGAGCGGCGGTGACGGCCGATGAGAGAGAGAACCACTGAGAGAGAGTGTGGGTGAGAGGGTGAACGACCGGTAGCGAGCTAGCTAGCTAGTGAGAGAGAGCGCAGGTGAGAGAAAGAAATGTAGAGGGGAGGGTTGTGTGAAAAACAGCCGGCCGGAGGTGAAAAAAAACTGGTGTAGGGGAGGGCTATAACGTGGGGGAGAGAAAGAAAGAGAGGGAAGGAAAAACAAAGAAAAAAAGAAAAAAGAAAAAAGAAAAAGAGAGGGAGGCACGAATCCAGTGACCAACTGGATTTGCGCCTTCCTGAGGAGCTTCTTGACGTGTCCACATGTGACACGTCAAGAAATTCTTGATGTGTCATATGTGACACGTCAAGAATTGCAAGATAAATTTTTCAATTTTCGTGAGGGCTCAATAATCCACTCATCGAACATTGTATTTTGTGTTGGCCGAGTTCATGTGGGGTTTGCAGGTCTCATAAAATAAATGTATTATGTCTGTCTTATATATTTTTTTTAAAATTAATATGACTATCATATTAATATTACGAGAATGATTTATGCATGATAATATCATATTAATGAAATGTTTGATTCATATGCATGTGATAATATTAATTATACAAAAGTGTGATTATGATATTAATTGGTATACAATAGTATGATTATGATACTAGCTAATTGGCATGAATGTGATATATACGTATACGTATATACCTATTAATTTATACTAATATGATAAAATTCATTTTTCATACCAATTAAAATTAATTTATACATGTTGTATAAATTAATTAGAATTATAATTAATTATGATTTTTGACGTGTCAATTTGGCACACCAAAAATTTTTGACGTGTTAAAATCCAACACATCAATAAATTTTTTTTTGACGTGTTTTTTTAGACACATCAAAAATTATTAACGTGGCAAACATGAGTTACCGTTTGCCTCGTCAATAATGTCACTGTTTTTTGTAGTGTCACTTCAGACTCCATCAGGGGCTCTCCTTCTTCTCCTATGAATTCAAAGAAGTTTGTGTTGCCATCAAGAGTAGCGGCTGCTCCAGAGACATAATTTGTGGCGAGTGACATCAGCTCTACGTCTTAAATTTAGGTTTTAGAGAACCTAGCAGTCGTGCTTATAAAATGCCCCTGCAAAGAGCACGACTGCTAGGTTCGCTAAAACCTAAATTTAAGAGATAATGAATGAAGGGCTATCCTTGCCTTTCCTTTCCTTTATGCATACAGCGAGTCCATTTTATTTTTTCTTTGGGAAAAATATAAAAAAACTCCCCAAACTACTAGTTGTTTTTGATTTAACTTCCTAATGTTTCAAAAGTCATAAAGTAGCCCCCCAAACTACCAAACTTTTGTATTTTGGCCACTCCGTTAGTTAAAACTGTTAGTCTGGACGGAAACCACGAAACGATGCCGTTTTATTTGGGTTAAGTTACGAAAATGACCTTGTGTGATTTTTTTTTTTTTAATTTTTTTTTTTAAGCAGGAGGCCGTTTTTGCTTAGGGTAAGAGCTGTATGTTTTGATTTTATTTTGTTTAGTCTCTCCTTCACGCAGCCTCTCACCCGGTCCCTTCCTTCACCCAGCCCCTTGCAAGACTGGCACCCCGAACGTCGGCTTCCCGTTCACATAGCCCCCCCGCATGGTGCGCCGCCCGATCGTCACCTTCCCTTCACGCAACCCCGCGCATGGTGCCGCCGGTCGTCGCAGTCCCTTGATGCAGCCCCCCGTATAGTGCAGTCTCGCTGCCCCCCATGGTGCCATCTGCTCGATCGTCATCCTTAGATGACGGGACCAGCTGCGTGAGGGAGTCTCGTGAGGGAGACGATCGGGCAGACAACACCGTGGGGGGGCTGCGTGAAAGGACTGTGATGACCGGGCGGCACCATGCGCAAGGCTGCATGAAGAGGAGGCGACGATTAGGTGGCGCACCATGCGGAGGGGCTGCGTGATCGGGCGGCCAGTAAAAAAAAAACACAAGGGCATTTTTGTAACTTAACCCTAATAAAACAGCGTCTTTTCGTGTTTTTCGTCCAGACTAACGGTTTTGACTAATGGAATGGCCAAAATGCAAAAGTTTGGTAGTTTTGGGGTCTACTTTATGACTTTTGGAACATAATGGGGCTAAATCGAAAGTGACTGGTACTTTAGGGGGCTTTTTTATATTTTTCCCTTTTTCTTTTGTTTTTCAGTTCTTTTTTCTTGTATATTCAACGAAAAATGTCATACGCTATGATATTAGTTTTGGTGGCCTCATTTTCACTCTTTTTGTTGTGCTCATCTCTATCAAAACTCAATATGTAATAGGACAGTTTGATCACATGAGAGTTGAGGCAAATTTTATTACGTTGGATAAGTGTTTGGACAACTTAAATCTTAGTTGTCCGAGCTGTTCAAACACACATTAATTTGAATAAGTGAAATCCATCTAATGATACTCTCACATAGTCAATTACACCCGATTCGGGTTTATTGACGACAAGTGTTAAAGGATTTATTGCATTAATATCAAACAAGGGAGAAAGAAAAGTTGCAAAGATTGGTAATAAATATGGCCTGATCGATATGGCACTTTCTTTTTCATACATGGACATAATAAAGAATAGTACTCTAAATTACCCTATGGACTTGCGTCCATAAACAGCTAATTATCTAAAATTTGATTTCCTAAATCTTAATACATCCTATTATTAACAACTACTTCTTATTTTCTTTTCTTTTGTTTTTTTATAAGCCAAAAGCGATACTATATTGGAAAAAGTTATATACGTACAAAAAAGTTATTTGTGCATGTACTAGTAGTACCCTAAAAAAGATTATTCATAATAGAAATTGTTAGTTCTTGTGTTGACTTAATTCAGTTCCAAAATGCAAAGGTTACTATTCATGGGCTCAAACACTGTTCACAGGCTCAAACACATAATGTAGATTCATGTGCCATGAACGTCCCTGCAAAATTTCAGCTCAATCGGACCACAAACGCCCATCGATCAGAGCTATTGATCAAGATTGGACAGCATTTTCAAAATGTTGTTTCACCCATTGCATGCCAGGTCCGAACAGGCCTTCCCCGTGTCCAGACCGCAATTCCAGAAACTCCATTTTTGCTCTGCAAGGCAGTGTTCGTACAGCCCATTAAACTGTCCGGACACCCCGTACCTATTATGCCCAAAAATGTGTTTTTAGTGGACCCAGGTCTACGGTTTGATGTACTGATATATATATACATCATTATAGAAGAAAGAGGCACGAATTTTCACCACCAGAGAGTTCGTCGGAGGCTGTGTTAAGAGAGATCATATGTGGTGAGTGTTAAATTGAATCTCTTAGAGTTTTAGTTATTTCTTTGATAAATCTACGATTGAGAAGTCTATCGGAAGGGCCCGATAAAGTAGAATCACATTGAAGAAGATTGTGAGGAAGGAGACGAGTTGTAGACTTGTCAATCTTACAGAGCCAAGGTCTTGCAAAGGGTTGTAAGTGTTCCTAGTATCTATAATCTCTGGATAATCTTTTGATAGTGATTTCCTGGGTTTGGCTGCCCCGAAGAGGTTTCACTTTTATATCGGTTTCTAAAAGATTTTCTCTTCGTAACCAAAATATCTGTGCCTCTTTATTGCTTTATATATTTTGGGTGATTGAATTGTTTATTGCTTCATAGTATTAATTCCGCATAAATTGTGATAAACAAGTTTTTGGAGTCAGCATAGCGTTTTCAGAAATTGTAAGACTCTTCAACCAAAGAAAAACAAGCCAAGAAAAAGACGTATGCTACAAAATAAAGCGACAGCGCACTTTCTGCCAAGAACTTTACAATCTTAGACATTTACTTAAGAAATTTTGAGTTCAGCCGCGAATTGAAGACTTGTACAAGTCGTCTGTGGTTCATTTCTCAGGCATCCACCACACACCCAAAAAGGGCACAAGAACCACCCACGTCAACGCCACCAACAAAAGAACATCACCAAATTAATTACGTATGCTCTCTTAAGTTATCCCATTTTAATTTACTTGAAAAACTAAGGCTTCGTTTGGTTTGCGGAATAAACCCTTTATTTTGGAATGGAGTAGCTATTCTTATGGAATAGTCACTCTAATGTTTCATAGAGGTCTATTCCTAGCTAGGAATATTTATTTCCTTGAGAATGATTAATCCTTTACATAGAGGAATAGCTATTCCTTAAGGAATGAAATACATTTTCTAAAAATACTCATATTATTATTTATTTTATTTTAAACTTAAACAAAATAAAAATAAAAATACATGAAAAATAAGGTGGGTGGCCGACCACCCATTGGAATGGTTGGCAACCCATAGAAGAGGCCGGGGTGGCCGCACCACCCCTAGACGCCTCGAGGGTGGTGTCGAGGGTGGTAGCCACCCCAGATTTGATTCAAGGGTGGCTGCAGCCACCCCCGAACTATTTTTTTGTTTTTTATGTGAGTTGAAAAAAATATATGTAAATAGCATGGATTTTAAGTAATTTTTATTAAATTCCAGTTTTTTCATGTATATTATTACCAAACTAAAGAATATGAATAACTATTCAATTTCACGCTTTTTTATTCCCAGCAATAACTATTTATTTCCAAATGGAATACGCATTCCACTAACCAAACAAGCCCTAAACCTACGATAATCTCAACCTACCTTAGAAGTTAAAAGCACCTTCCTTATATACATACAGATGACCTAACTAGGTGTTGGGTGGTCTTAAGCCTCTTTCAACCCCAAAAGCTAGCTCAAGAGGTGAGACTTTTCATCACACTTATAAAATGACTACCAGCCCCTTCCACAACCAATGTGGGATAACCCCAACAATCTCCCCCTCACACATTGGGCCCTAGGTCGGAGGCGCGACAACCCGTTTCTCTTGTGAACTGTTGGGCCGAGACTTGTTGGTAAACCTGGCTTTGATACCACTGTTGGGTGGTCTTGGGCCTCTCTCGATGCCAAAAGCTAACTCAAGAGGTGAGGCTTTCTCTCACACTAATAAAGTGACCACCAGCCCCTTCCACAACCGATGTGGGATAACCCCAGCACTAGGTGTAATACCCCATTTTAATCTAGAGTTAAAAAAACCTTCATGACAACTTAGAGAATTGGTAAGGGATAAAGAATGATGTGATAATTAGAGGTAATGTTTCTTAAGGTGTAAATCTTCATTGTTTAGAATTGATGAAGGAGAAAGACTCGACTTGAACGGTTGAACCCTGGCCTCTCTTGTTCCCAATGTTTATTCAGAGAAAAAACAAATTGTGTTTTGATCTAGATGTAATAAGAAGATCCAAAAGTGCTCCAGCAACGAAGATGCATTCTTGAACATATTTGAGAAGCTCGACGAAGATGATATGCAAATGGTGGCTTTTGTTGCAAGGCAGATCTAGCTTCAAGAACACGATTGTATTAATTAGAAGTGATTTTATCCCACCTTCAAATGTAGTTCAATATGCGACAGATCAAATGGAGGCTTTCCTCAAAGCATAACAAGATATGAGAAGTAGATCTACGAACCCTTGCGCACGCATGGAGATGGTTCGGAAGAAACCACCTCATGGATATGCTAAACTCAATTGGGACGCTGCAATTGATAGGAGTGGGTATAAATGTGCATGATCACGAAGGAAAAGTGGTGGCGTGCATGTCTAGACCCTACATCTCAGATCCTGCTATAGCAAAGCCATTAGCTGAGTGGAAGGCAGTTGAATTAAGCAGCAATTTAGGCCTTAATAATATCATCATAGAGGGCGACTCATTGGAGATAGTTCAAGCATTACATTTAGATGAGAGCTGTTGGAGCTCAATGGAGATAGTTCAAACAATACATAAAGATGAGAGCTGTTGGAGTAGTTATGAGCATGTGATGAATGGCGTGAAACAACTACTTAATAGTTTTCATTCTTGGAGGGTGTGTCATGTTAAAAGATCAGCCAAGAAACTGTACATAGATTAGCAAAAAATGCTTTATCTCATAGTATGGATCAGTCGTGGAGAAAGGATATTCCTATTTGTATTCTTGAGATTATAGTTGCTAAACAAGATATTTTTGAGAAATGAAATCTGGGAATTCCAATTAAAAAAAAAAAATTCACATTGTGTCCAGAATGTTATCCAGACTTTAATAAGGAAGCCTAGTACATTATGCAACTCGCAAGCCAACTCTCTAAAAAAAAAATCTCTCTCCCTCTCCCTCTCTTATAACTAGATAGTTTACAAGTTAGGTACCATATTCTTTATCGTGCTTTTGGATCCATAAGCTCAAAGAATGGTGCCCCAGATATGAAGCTATTTGAAACTATACTTTTGGTCACCATGCTACTCTTTCTATTAGGCTCGCATCCACTGCTACTATTAAATTCTTCATCACAAGCACTAATTGGGGCCATTTTATCATGTTTGCTCTTCTGCAGTTGCAATGAGAATTCAAGGCCCCATACCACATCGCTCATCGATGGCCGCTCCATTCCATCATCAAGCATACAATTTATTGCGATGTCACCAAATTTCTCCCAACACTCCCGTGCAATCTTTCCCTTCAAAAATGGATCTACTATATGATCAAGCTTTCCCTAGCGATACCGTTGCTCGGTCCACTCTGCAAGGCTCACTCGCTCTTTATTAGCATTACGAATCAATGGTGGTCTTCCACACAACACCTTGCACAAAACAACACCAAATTAGTACACGTCGGATTTTTCAGTCAATTGCTAATGTCGGTAATACTCTGGGTCCAAGTATCCAATACTGCCCTTCACCATTGTGCTTACATGGGACATGGACACACCAGTGGGACACATTCTAGACAATCCGAAATCCGACACCTTGGCCACCCATTTCTCATCCAATAATATATTCGTTGTTTTCACATCATGGTGTATGATTGTTTGCTTTGCGCTCGTGTGAAGGTAATGCAACCCACCTGCCGCACCTATACAGATCTCAAGCCGTTTTTTCCACAAAAGAGGTGGATTATTAGTGTTGTTGAGATGGTCACGGAAGGTCCCTTGAGTCATGTAATCATAGATGAGGATCAGTCTCGCCACCATCGTTGCAATAGCCAATCAGAGAGACGAGATTGAGGTGGCAAAGCTGGGAGAGCATCTCGATATCGGTTTTGAACTCGTGGGCCCCCTGCTGTGACCCTTGGTTCAGTCGCTTGAACGCAACTAGGGTGGCCCCATCATCAATAAACCCTTTATAGATATTGCCAAAACCCCCGACCATAATGATAGAAACGTGATTTTAACAATAACTTCACAAGCTGGACTATAAATTTTGATCAAGTTAGAAACTGATCTCAAGTGAGAACTCCAACGCATATCTCCAGGTCGTTGTAGCGTACTAATTTGATTAAGTCCCCTTCCACTCTCAATCTCATCAATTGCAATCATGTAAGCATTTTCAGCAGCTTGGGCAACCCGCAATTCTTCATACCGATTGCATGAGGCACAAACAAAATTGACAACAATATTCAATTTGGTAAAAAATTGATTAACAGAAATGACTTCTTTTGATGCCGCCACTAATGCTAATTGCAAACGATGTGCGAAACAATGAATGTAGTAGACATATGGACAATCATTTGAAACCAAAGCTTGCAACCCATTCCACCCCCCTCGCATATTACTTGCGCTATCATATCCTTGCCCTCGAATATTTTGAATGTCTAGTTGATGTTTAGACAATACAGAATATATACCTTTTTTTAAGGTTAATGCCGCAGTATCAGAGACATGAACAAGTCCAAAAAAGCGTTCTCGCACAAAGCCATTCTTATCAACAAATCTTAAAACTATAGCCATTTGCTCCTTCATTGACTCATCACGAGCTTCATCAACAATTACGCAAAACTTTGCATCACCAATTTCATTACGAATTATTTCCTTTACTTTGGTTGAAAAAACGTGTAAAATTTGTTTTTGTACCGTTGGTGATGTTTAAGTGGCATTTTTGGGAGCTTTAGCGATCACTTCAAAGAAGTCGCTCATTATATGAAATCGTCAAACCCAATATCTCAAGAAAATTTCCGCAATTTGTAGAACTCACACTTTCATCCCGACCTCTAAAAGCAACACCTTGAAATGCAAGCACTCGAACAACATCAATTGAGGCTTTCAACTGCAGTCGATTGTTTGCAATTTGTTCAGAAGTGAGCTTTTCAAATACATTTTGTATATGTTGAGATTGGTTCTTCAAATCTTCATATGACTTCTCAGCAACTCTGTGAAATGAAGTAGGATCTTTTCCTATATGATTGAGAAAAGCACAATCTTTTCCATTTCTAACTTTCTTCCAATTCCTGAATCCATCTATAGTGAATACACGTTGTATGAAATGCCCAGATGGCTTATTAAAGAGAAAACAAGGTAGACAAAAGGCTGCATCTTTCTCATGTGAATATTCAAGCCATGAAGGAAATAAATTGTACCACGAGGGTTGAAAGCTACGAAGATGACTTTCTTTTCCAGATTTCGGGTAATTTGAGATCGAAGGTCGATACGGACTAGCATTAATGTAAGCTCTTCGAATTTCATCTTGGTGATTAACATCATATTCTCATATCTGACGACGCAATCCGGGATCAAACTCCAATGAACTAATATTAAATTTATTGCCATCAACTCTTCGAAGTCTTTTAGAAGAATTTTCAGAAATTGGGATATCAAAAGCTGGCGATGATGTATCACCAATGTGTGCATTTGAAGTTTATGCATTTGAAGTTTGTGCATTTGAACTTTGTGCATTTTTTCGTTTGAAAAAGTCAAGTATTGTATTTGACTTTTCCATCATCTACAAACAAAATCGGGAGAAAGCGTAAATAAATAATATCGGAAATTGATAGCTCTAGTTGGCCGAGCATGTGCGCAAATTGGCTAGCCAAGAAATACAAATGAATCATTGGATGGGGAAGTAAATCATTCGAGGAATAATTAACCCCATCAAACAAATAATATACGCATGTGTTACATTATTACATTTACATACATACATAAAGAAAATAACAAAAATAAATAAAAAAATCTGAGAAATCCCCAAAATTCGGACTTAAGTCAACCAACCCAAAGTCTCACAATTCACAACTCTTCACAATTTTTTCCTTTTTTTTTTTAATTTTTTTTTTTATTTATTCTTTTTGGATGAATAAGCACCTTCATTAAAAGCAAGACAAACCAAATACAAAGTATCATCGAATACAAGCCCTTCAAAAGCCTAAAAAATAGCCTCATAGAGGCTGAACACCAACAAAACAAATCACAAAGCTGCAAAACATACTAGCAGCAGAACAAAACAACCAAATCGTGAACAGAAAACCAACTAAACCAGAGGAGACCAACTAGTAACTATAGAACCAATATTAACAAAGCAAAAGCAAGACTGCTGGTATATTCCATAAAGAGCAAAGCACAAGGTTTTCCCACGATTATAATCCCACGATTGTAATTATAATCCCACAATTATATAACAAAATTTAAAAGAAAATTGTAAGAATTTTACCTCCCGCAGCAGTGCTCTCTCTCTCAATTCGAAACTCTCTCTCTCTCTCAAATTTTCAATCTCTACGTCTCACTCTCTCACCAAGGATCTCTCTCTCTGACTCTCCAATTCTTGCAATATGTGAAGCTGTGAAGGAAAGGGGTTAGGCCAAGGGGACGAAGTGATGAAGAGAAGGTGGTATTTTGTTTGGGGATGGGGCGCCTGTTTTTTGGGAGGCTATTTTTTTGCCTTTTTTTTTATTTTTTTGGGGATTTGGGGCCTATTTTTTGGGCTATTTTTATGCATATTTTTTTTTGGCTATTTTTTGGGGATGTGGCGCCTATTTTTGGGGAGGGGGACCAGTTTTTTTCTTTTTTTTTGGGAGGACCGTATAATTTTTTTTTTTTTCTGCCTTTTTTTTTTTTTTTTTAAGGAAATGGGGGGGGACCATGGCCCCAGCCGGTCCCCCTCCTCCGTCTCTGCCCACACTTGACTAATCTTTTGACTTATTGTCTTCCTAAGAGCCAACTTATGACGAAAGCCAAGTGAAGAAGAACACCCAATAATTTGTTAGGGGTGAACACCAATTTCAGATGCTCAGCGAAATTAATCTACCCCTCTTAGTACAAATTAAATGGTAACACAATAGCAAAATAATAATCAAGCAAAACCCACAAGCAAGACACCAAGATTTTTACGTGGAAAACCCTCCAATGCGAAGGTAAAAATCACGAGACCTAGTCCAGTCAAATCTTCCACTATCAACAATAATGAATTTACAATTGTCTTCCTTAGAGAAATATCTAGAGGTTATCACCACATCAAGAATACATGCATTCTTGGATTAAACATAAATTCATCACCCTAAAGTGGATTTCAACAATAATAAAAAAAGATCTAACCAAGTAGGTATTAGCAACCAAGCAATTGGAGAGGAATTCCAACAATCGACACCAATCAATACGTAGCACTCGTCGTCAGGAGCAACACTCTAAAATTGCATCAAGATCGAACCACAAACGACTTTTCAATCTCTAACGGATGTGAAAAAAGCGAAACCTTTTTTTTTCTTTTTCTTTTTCTCTCTCCCTGCACCGCACTGCTTCTTTTTCTTCTCCTTGTTTTTCTCTTCTTTTCTATCTCTTATAAACACATGTATAGTGTGTTAGAGTTTTACTGCAAACAAAACTCTTTGTTTTGTTGTAGTCCATGTGGTCCCCACATAAGAGGGACCACCCAACAAATCTCCCCCTCCCGACTATGTAGGGGGCTCTACCAAGCCCGCCGCGCTTCTGTAAATTTCAAGCTTTTGCATAGGCAACGGTTTTGTCATCATATCTGACCCATTGTCATCACTATGGATTTTCTCAATCTGTAACAGCTTATCCTCTAGTGCATCACGAATCCAATGACACTTAACATCAATATGTTTCGATCTTAAATGGAAAGTTGAATTCTTACTGAGATGGATGGCACTCTAACTGTCATAGTAAAGTACATACCTCTCTTGCTGTAAACCTAGTTCTTGTAAGAACTTTTTCACCCATAACAATTCTTTAGCCGCTTTAGTGATAGCAATGTACTTTGCTTCTGTGGTAGACAAAGCAACACACTTCTGCAATCTGGACTGCCATGACACTGCTCCCCCTGAATAAGTAATCAGGTACCTTGAAGTAGATTTTCTAGAATCAATATCTCCAGCCATATCTGTATCTGTAAACCCATCAAGCACCTGTTGACCACTGCCGAAGCACAAACATACTCTCGAAGTACCTCTGAGATACCTGAGAATCCATTTCACAGCTGCCCAATGTTCTTTGCCAGGATTAGAAAGGAACCGACTTACAACTCCAACTGCATGAGCGATATCAGGCCTCGTACACACCATGGCGTACTTCAAGCTACCCACGGCTGATGCGTAAGGCACTTTCTTCATTTCATCTTTTTCTTTCTCACTTGTAGGACTTTGCTTTGAACTCAACTTCAAATGCCCTACAAGTGTAGAGCTCACTGGTTTTGCCTTACTCATGTTGAACCTGTCCAATACCTTCTCGATATAACTCTCTTGTGATAGCCACAATTTTCTTTTCTTCCTATCACGAGAGATCTTCATACCAAGAATATGCTTTGCGGGTCCCAAGTCCTTCATAACAAAGGACTTACTCAATTCTTTCTTCAATCTGTCAATTTTACTAGTGTCACGACAAACAATCAACACGTCGTCCACATACAGCAAGAGAATAATAAATTCTCCATCAGAGAATTTGTTCACAAACACACAATGATCTGCTGTAGTTCTTTCATACCCATGATCAACCATAAAAGAATCAAACTTTTTATACCACTGTCTCAGTGCCTGCTTGAGTCCGTACAAGCTCTTTTTCAACCGACACACTAAGTGTTCTTTGCCTTTAGCTATGAACCCCTCTGGTTGCTCCATATAAATTTCCTCCTCCAAGTCACCATGAAGGAAAGCAGTCTTCACATCAAGCTGTTCGATCTCCATATTCATTTTGGCAGCCAAACTCAAAACAACTCTGATAGAAGACATCTTTACCACGGGTGAGAAAATTTCATCAAAATCAACGCCCTTCTTTTGACCGAACCCCTTTACAACTAGTCGCGCCTTGTATCTTGGCTGTGTGATCTGTTTGGTTCAATCTTGCATCTGAACACCCATTTATTCTTGAGTGCTCTCTTGCCCTTAGGCAATTCCACCAAATCATATGTGTGATTCTCATGCAAGGATTTCATCTCGTCTTGCATGGCTCCTAACCATTGATTCTTCTGGTCATGTAGCATAACCTCTTGATAACTTTCTGGCTCTTCCCCATCAGAAAGTAACACATACTCATTGACTGAATACGTTCTGGAAGGCTGTCGGTTTCTAGTAGATCTTCTCAACTGAATCTCAGCGGCTGGTTCTGAAGAAGCTTGCTCTAGATGCTCTTCTGACTCCACATTATCAATTGTAGGCCCACCATTTTCACCAACTGTATCAACCTATTCTTCTTGTACATCTTCCATGTGTTCATCATGCATCACACAAGGAGGAATAACTGGATCCAAATCAACACGGTATTCACTGAGAGACTCTGCCTTTTTCTGATCCAAGTCTTCAATGGTTTGATCTTCAAAGAATACGACATCTCTGCTTCGTATGATTTTCTTATTAACTGGATCCCACAATCTGTAACCAAACTCCTCATGCCCATAACCCATGAAGATACATTGATTGACTTTGCTATCAAGCTTTAACCTCTCATCTCTAGGAATATGGACAAATGCCCTGCAGCCAAACACTCTCAAGTGCTTAAAAGAAACATCTTTCCCTGTCCAAACCCTTTGAGGAATGTTACCATCCAAAGGAACTGAAGGAGAAAGATTTATCAAGTCAACTGCTGTCCTCATTGCCTCACCCCAAAAATTTTAGGCAATTTTGCATGAGAGAGCATACACCTGATTCTCTCACAGATGGTTATGTTCATTCTCTCTGCTACACCATTATGCTGCAGAGTCTTGGGTACAGTTTTCTCAAGCCTTATGCCATGGCTTTTACAATACTCTTCAAACGGTCCTCTGTATTCACCACCATTGTCTGCACGGACGCATTTTAACTGCCTTCCAGTTTCTCTTTCAACCTTCATATGAAAGACTTTGAACATACCCAATACCTGATCTTTGGTTTTCAAAGCAAACACTCATACCTTTCTAGAGTGATCATCAATAAAAGTTACATAATAAAGTGCACCACCTTGAGTTTTAGTATTCATAGTGCAGACATCAGTGTGAACTAAATCAAGAATATTAGACTTTCTTGATGAAGAAGATTTTTGAAATGAAACTCTTCTTTGTTTTCCAACAAGACAATGAGTACAGGGCGTTAGTGATGTACCTTTATTATTAGGTAGGAGCTGTTCCTTGGCGAGAATCTGAAGTTCCTTCTCACTCATGTGACCAAGCCTCTTGTGCCATAGCTCAGTGGAGTTTTCATTCTCAACAACAATCGCATCTCCCTTGACTAGTCTTGCAGCTGTCTTGTAGAGAGTGTTGATCTTTTTTCCCTTGGCTAAGATAAGAGAACCCTTGCTCAGTTTCCACTGTCCACCTCCAAGGTAATTGTGGTAGCCTTCATCATCAAGTTTCCCTATAGAAATCAAGTTGAAGCGCATTTCAGGAACATGTCTGACATCCTTGAGAATCAATTTGCACCCAATGTTGGTTTCTAGTTGTATATCTCCCATGCCCACAACTTTACACTTTGCTTCATTTCCCATCCTAACCCAACCAAAATCGCAACTGGTGTAGGAAGAGAAGAAATCTCTATGTGGAGTAATATGAAAAGATGTTGTTGTATCAACTACCCACGTAGATTCATCACATGCGAGATTAGCATAAGCTTCATCAAAAGCAAATACCACATCACCATCAGATGCAACTGCTGCAGTGTCTTTTTCTTCTTGACGTTCTTCATCTTTTCCTTTCAACTGTTCCCTTTTAAACTTTCTGCAATCTCTTCTTATATGTCCAGGCTTGCCACAGTAAAAACATTTTATGTCTGTTTTTGTATAAGACTTTCCTCTTGACCTGTCATGACTGTCATACCTGTGAGGTTTTCTACTTTTACTTCTCCCCCACCTTTCTATAACAAGTGCCTCTGAATGAGAAGAAATACCTTGCTCTTTCCTCCTTGCCTCTTCATTGAACATGCTGTCTTTTACCATACCCATAGTTATCACACCATTGAGAGCCGTATTACTAGGTGACACCACCAAGGTTTCCCAACTGTCTGGCAAAGAACTCAACACAAGTAATGCTTGCACCTCATCATCTAGTGCAAGTTTCATGATAGACAACTCGTTTAACATTCCTTGAAAATTACTCAGATGCTCCGTAACACTGTGCCCATCTTTGTCCTTCAAATTCACAAGCCTTCTTATCACAAAGGCTTTGTTTTGAGCAGTCTTTCGTTCATAAAGACTCTCTAACTTCTGCCAAAGACCATAAGCATCAACTTCTTTAGCTACGTGATGAAAGACACTTTGATCAACCCACTGCCTAATATATCAAATGGCTTTCCTATTCAATTTCTTCCAATCATCGTTGGTTAAAGCAACTGGTTTGACACCTTTCAACTCAATGGGGTCAAACAATTCCTTGCAATACAAAATATCTTCCATCCTAGTCTTCCAAATTGAATAATTGGAAGCTGTGAGTTTAACCATGCTATTAGATGACTCTTCCATTTAATTCACACAGAACTCCACACGAACAATGAACCAAAGGCTCTGATACCACTTTGTTAGGGGTGAACACCAATTTTAGATGCTCAGCGGAATTAATCTACCCCTCTTTGTGCAAATTAAATGGTAACACAATAGCAAAATAATAATCAAGCAAAACCCACAAGCAAGACACCAAGATTTTTACGTAGAAAACCCTCCAATGCGAAGGTAAAAACCACGGGACCTAGTCCAGTCAAATCTCCCACTATCAACAATAATGAGTTTACAATTGTCTTCCCTAGAGAAATATCTAGAGGTTATCACCACATCAAGAATACATGCATTCTTGGATTAAACATAAATTCATCACCCTAAAGTGGATTTCAACAATAATAAAGAAAGATCTCACCAAGTAGGTATTAGCAACCAAGCGATTGGAGAGGAATTCCAACGATCGACACCAGTCAATACGTAGCACTCGTCGTCAAGAGCAACATTCTAAAATTACATCAAGATCGAACCACAAACGACCTTCCAATCTCTGACGGATGTGAAAAAAGCGAAACCTTTTTTTTTTCTTTTTCTTTTTCTCTCTCCCTGCGCCGCACTGCTTCTTTTTCTTCTCCCTGTTTTTCTCTTCTTTTCTATCTCTTATAAACACACGTATAGTGTGTTAGAGTTTTACTACAAACAAAACTCTTTGTTTTGTTGTAGTCCATGTGGTCCCCACATAAGAGGGACCGCCCAACATAATTTAATACATGCACTACCACTATCATCTTACTACACTACAAGTACAAACACAGTCCTCGTTGGCAATATGACTCCAAATAAGACATAATAAAAATTCAGCTACCATCTTCTTTTACCGACCCTTAGGATTCACAATCTCAGAGAATGCTTTGCACGAATCCTGACAGGGACTAGCAAAACTTTTCTCTCCGTTGCTCATTATGGTCACCCCGCTGTTGCTATTTCTACTTTACACTTGTCCTCTATTGCTACTAGACATGTCATCTCTATCATCATGTACGTATAGACTTGGGGAAGTGACCTTCTACATCATCCATCACCTCACTTTCAACCACATCAATCCCTACATCTTCATCTGTGCTCTCTTGCAATTGCAATGCAAACTCAAGGTCCCCCACCACATTATTCATTGATGGTCGTTCGATTCCATTGTCATGCAAACAATTCAGCGTGATCTCAACAAATTTCTTCAAGCACCGAGTCCCTATTTCACCCTTTATTGATGGATCAACCATCTGCTTAACCCTTCCATTGCGATAACTTTCCTGTGCCCACCTTGCTAGGCCCACCACCAACTCTGGATTACGCATTATAGGCGGCCTTGCACACACTACTTCACATAAAACCACACCGAACAAGTACACATCATAATTTTCAGTCAATTGTTGACCTCTGTAATACTCGGGGTCCAAATATCCAAAACTACCCTTGACCACAGTGCTAACGTGAGAATTGGCCTTGCTAGTTGGACCTACTTTGGACAATCCAAAATCGGACACTTTGGCAACTCATTTCTCATCCAATAAGATATTTGTTGTTTTCACATCATGATGAATAATCATTTGCTTCGCACCGGTATGAAGATAATTCAACCCATGTGTTGCATCGATATAAGTATTGAGTCGTTCCTTCCACGTAAGAGGAGGATTATCATTGCAGTACAAATGATCGCGTAGAGTCCCACAGGCCATGTAATCATAGACAAGGATCATCTTGTTGCCATCGTTGCAATAGCCAATGAAAGAGACGAGATTGAGGTGCGGAGCTGAAAGAGCATCTCAATCTTAGTCTTAAACTCATGGGCTCCCTGTTGCAACCCTGGGTTCAATCGCTTTATTGCAACTGGTGTGGCCCCATCATCAATATACCCTTTGTAGACATTGCCGAACCCTCCAACCCCAACAATAAAAACCTCATCGAAGTTGTTGGTAGCTGCTCGAATTTTAGTCAATGAAAAGTAATAACACAAATCAAAGGGTAGAGATGAGATGCGGGTCTCTGTTGAGTTCTTAACATTCTTGCGCAGCCAGAAAATAAAAAATTCGAGAATTAATAGTAGAACAAAGCCAGAAACTCCCCCATAAATGATGGCAACTACATTTGTTATGTTATTCTTAGATTTCGGCTATGTTGTTGGTGCCACAACTGTTGGGCGGTGCAACGGAAGTGCATCGCGATTGGGTCCAGTGAGATTGCGGTTGAAGTCGCTTAATTTGAAAATTTCAATACCATTCAAGATCGCATCACTGCGAACGGTCTGCCAATAAGCTAGGTTTGCTTGCAACGCCACTGAGAGGTTAATTTGTTTCTTCTCCATTCCTTGGGCAGATGGCATCAAGACTGCGTAGTCCTTATATATCGGAACGCCTTTTCCACCACCATATGCGATCACGTCAAATATTTTCTCCGCAATTTGATTATTTATGAAAATAAGGAACACTCTTTCACCCGGTTCATTAATCTCTAGTTGAAACTCGCAAAAATGCAACCTAACTGGTACCAGAACCCATAATCCACTGGAACATCCCAGGTGAGACTATACTTCTTGTTTATCTCCTTATCCATCCCCATAGTCCGGGCGGTTCAATAGACTGCCTCTGGCGTAATGTAAGGAGCAATTCGATTAAACAAGAGGCGAATAGTCAAGTTAACGGGTAAAACACTTGACCCTGGTACCATCAAACAGTGGCCATCAGATGACCACATCTGGAACATACTTGTGTCTTGAGCAGGCGAGATGTCACCCCCACCCATGATTATTCTCGAGAGCACGGTCGTTTTCGATGCGCACCAAATGGTTTGGATGGCCAACAAACTCAAAACCTGCGTATTTCTCTTCGGCAGCACTGTAATAGAGGTATGGTGGCATCGATACGATTTCTATTCCGTTGATGAATGCATATGCCTCCAAGTCCGCAGGGCTTAAAACAAACATTATGTTTAACCCTCGATCATCTTCAATATTGATGCAGAATTCCCTTTGTATAGTATTCGAGGGATTAACCTCGGCATCTGCAGTAACTGATGCATTAAATTTGTGAAGGAGAGTATAGGGATCGACTTTGACAGAGAAGAGGGCCTTAGAGTGCTCAAAGTTTTGGTACGTAGCCGGGTAGAAGTATAGTCGGATGAATTTTTGACCAGCAGTGACCTACGGGAATACGTAGGTGAACTCCGAGCGAGAGAGGCATGCTGTGAGGTGAGGTACAGTGATGGAGGGTGCTGGTTGAGCGGTTGCGGAGGTTACGTGTTAAGTGCTAAAATATTCATATTTTCAGCCCTTAACTTGTATGTTTTAATCCTTTAGTTTTAGTTAATTAGGTCATTTTAATTACTTTTTGTGTTTTCCATACTTTTGTAGGCTTTTGGAAGAAAATGAAGTAAATCTGAAAGATTTGGGCTCAAAGAGAGAAGATGGAAAAAGTGGGAGCCCCTGACACTGCGATCGATCATAGGTTTTCTGTGATCGAGCGCAGGCTGCGCAGTACCAGAGAAGACAAAGCATGAAGCAGGCCACGAGCGCTCGATCGCAGACCTGCGATCGAGCACACACGGGTTGCGATCGATTACACCCGTGCGCAGGAGACATATCAAGTGGCGGCCAGATTGTCATTCTTTCTATATTAGGGTTTTCCAACTCCCAATTGTAATAGGTTTTGAAACCCTACGAAATTCCTAGATTTACTAGTTTGTCAAGGACTTCTAAAGCCTATAAATAAACTCTTAAGCCTTTAGAATAGGTATACTTTGTAAGGAGAAGAATTGGAGCTCTTCAAGTTCAAGTCTCGGGTTAATTTATTCTTTTCCTTTCTTTTCTTTTATTTTATGAAGATGTTTAACATCAACTCTATGTGTAGCTAATTTATTTAGTAGGGCTAGATTGAAGTCCTAATTATGTTTTATTTAATATTTCAATATTGGCGCCTTTGTGATAATCATATTGTGTTGCTTAACTTGATTAATTTCTATTTTCTTAAACTCCTCATATGTATGTGATTGGCCATTATATACATGTGGTATGGACTAGTTAATTAAATTAATTTGGATGACCGAGTCCTGGGTTTAATAAGAGTAATAAAAGATATCCACACCGGATTCTTGGGTTAATCAACATGGGAAACCGAGAGTAGACACCCATGCCCTAGGCCTTATGTGTTTGTCGATTTTCATAGATTTATGCTTTCTTAAAGAACAACTTAGTAGACACTCATGCTAAATCCTTTAAGAAAGAAAAGAATTAGAGTAGACACTCATGCCTAATTCGTTACTTAGGAAAATCAATAGCTTAAGGAGTAGACACCCATACCCTTAGGTTGGCAAACATTAAGTATTCACAATATGATTGGATCATTAGCATATTGATATATTATCTAAGTATGATTAATGGTGGATATCAAAGCCCTACCTTTAGTTTTTCATTTATCTTTAAATCTTTTTATTTCTTTTTCACAATATCAATTGAGTGACAAGTTGATATTTTTAATTAATTCTAAACAAAATCACAATGCTCGTGGGATTGATCTCGTACTTGTTGCACTACACTATTATTTTGATCTTGTGCACTTGCGAATTAAAACGTACTAATTATTATTTATTAATTTAGATAGTATTTGGCACAACATTACGGACACATTGTTCTGTAATTGTTTGATGTCTCCAATCCAGATTTGACCATCTAATGATGTAACAGAGTTGTCGGAGATCAAGCCGCAGGAGAGGGTGATATTTTCAGTAGGCGAATAAGGTGGCGCTGTGTCACTAGTGATAGAGATGACTAGGCAGTGGAGCAAGAATGAGAGAAAGAGAGATGAGAACTTTGATTTGGATATTTTACAAACATAATTGTTGCTTGGGGTTGCCATTGTGAAGAGAGAGATCGAGATTTGACAAAGTGAATCAAGAGGAGAAGCTGCTTATAATAAGTGGAGGCGTGATCCTCGTTCGTCCTTTAAAATCATATATCAACCACTCTTGTATGTAAATAAAGTAATTATAATTTAAAGGAAGCATTATGAAATCATTATTAGTTTTTAACATTTCTCAAAATTTAAGATAATTTAGAAAATATGGCTAAATAAATTAACTACATATATAGTTTCAAAGAGGAAATAAGTACAAGAAATTCAAAACAAGAATTAAATAAGATATAAATATTTCATTACTAAAAACGAAAGCAAAAGATTTTAGGAAGAGTGGTCTATTTTGGATGCCAAAAATACTATTTCTAATCGCAAACAAAGCGGTGGGTTTTCAAAGATATACACTGTTTTTAAAGTTAAACTATAATTTTAAATCAAACCATTAATTCATTAAATATTTTACATTTGTTAAAAATCAAAATTTTTAAATCTACATTTTAAAATCGCAAAACCAAAAAAACTGTAAGTATCCATTAGCATATGGTGGAGCTGTGGAGCTGTTATTTTTCTTTGACGTAGTAGCAGTGGTGACTTCGATTTCAAAAGGAACTGGGCGTGGGAGGAGGGAAGAGCCATCAACATGAGTAGGGATGCTTTCTTTTCTTCTTTTTCTTCTCTGATTCCTCTCTTTTGGCAACTTAGTGGGATCAGGCGTGAGGGGAGCACTTACAAGAGTGGGTTGGAAGTTGAGCGCCAAGAGTGGGTGGAGAGAGCGGAAAACTTGCATGGTGGCCGGCTGCTGGTATATATATTCATCATAAAGATGGTGACTTATATAGTGCTACGTACAATTGGAATGATTCGAGTTGATTACCCCACGAAGAATCCCACGGCTTTTATAGTACCCCTGCTTGGTGCGAAGAGGGATATCTCACTAGCATTCCTGGCTACTGGTTTATATTTTCTTTTTTTAAAAGGAATAGTCATTTTCATATTCATATTAAATGGGCCCCTAATTAAATCATTGATCCTCTGTTTGACAACATAAAAATTCAGTAATTGAGTTAATTGGCTAATAATTGTATATGCTTTAACATAATAGCATATCTTTGCATCCTCTATATTTCATACGGTAATTCTAGATTAATTGATATAGAGATCTTAAAATCCTAGTCATTAGTTTTAATTAAATAATTTAAATTTTTATGCATAAACATTTATCATTGAATGCGACACAAATATATAAATGGATAAAAAGTTAATATCTTGTATATGTAACTTTCAAGACGCTCTAAAATAGGGTTTCATATCTATCAGAGTCTGCTGTTGGAGGGGGAGAACCCCTGTTGATATTTCAACCAATAAATTTGATATTTCACAAAAAAAAAAAAAAAAAAAGTGTTTTTAAATGACAGAAAACAAAGAATGAAAATGGAAAGAAAAATGTCATTCCAAATCTTAATTTGATTGATTTATTTTTCCTAATCAAGCGGGAGAGGGAGAGGGAGAAAAGGGGATTTTAATTGATTTATTTGCAGATGAATCGTGCTTATGAAACACCGCAGGAATGCAAGTGTGCACAGAACTTTATGTGCATACTTATTCATAAAAATAAAAATTTATATAAAAAATAAAATTTAAAAGAAGAAGAAGAAGAAACTGTGCATACTTTTTAAATTGAAGTGGCTGTGTGCCCAGCATTTCAAGGGATTGCACGTGAACAATAAAAATCTTGTTCAATAATTTGCCAGCAAAGTCTTTTTTAATTACTTTTTTGTACTTCGAGGCTTTTTTAACCTGGCGGTACCTTCCAATATACGGTTCTATTTTTGGGCCCTAATTGAAAATGGAGCAGTGTTTAAGCGTACTAAGGCATGGGGCTGAATAGAATTTGATCGTGAATGAAATCAGATTATAATGATCGTGAATGATATCAGATTATAATCAAATTTTCTAAAACACTCTTATAATATAATTTCAAAAAACAAGGGTTCAATCCCTGATTTACATTGATATTTCATTATTTCTTTTGTTTCTTGGGCTATCTGGGGATTGCCTTTAACTTTGGATGGGCTATGGGCTATTTTATCACTAGACATTAGTATGAGCCAATTCCTACACAAACATGTAATGAAAATAGCCCAAAGGCCAGGCCGACAGATAAAATGGGGGCATCATTCAACTTCCTATCTAGGGGCTGAACCTATCTTCCTCCGTGGGTCTGTCAGGGCAAGAGTTCTTCTTTTTGTAGTTTTGGGTTGTCTGTTCTTAACCATCGAGAAAATATTCCCATTTGAGAAGCCTTGCTAAACCCATAATGTAGGCCCAAAACTCGTAGAAGAACCTGTTCAAATTAGGGATTCTTATGACGATAAACATTTGAACCTGTTGATTGATGAAGGCATGGACGACTCAGAGAATTAAACTCGTTGTTGTTCTTGTGAATCTTCTGCAGATGTCTAGCTAGTTACAAGAGACAAGACAAAGCCGAGTCTTTCAACACGACTATAAGGTCACGGGTGGGGTGGTTGTTTTGGACACCTAACTAGACAAGGACTTCAGTAAAGCATATTGGATATAATTAATGGGCCTAAGTGTTTGGATTATTAGGGTCCGTTTGGGAGTACGTTTTTTTAAAAATAATCTGCATTTTTAAATCAAATCGCAATTTTGGAGTGTTTGGGATTGCGATTTTAAAAACGCAAACTTTAAAATCGTGAAAAAATCTGCAATTTTTATAAGCTGACTAGGGGGTGCCTATTTGAAAAAGTGCGAATTTAAACAAAAATCATGATTTTCCTTAAAACAATATTTGGCACAATATTTACCTATTTGGCAATAAAACCGCAATTACATGCTAATGTTATCCAAACACTTAATTGATAAAAAAAAATACTTTTTAACATGTTTTACCAAACGCTTATGCAATTTTAAAAAGTAACAATTTTAAAAACGTAATTTTTAAAATCGCATTTATTAAAATTGCACTTTCAAACGGGCCCTTAAGCTACTAGCTAGATAGCTACAAATTGTTTTGCTCATCTGTCTCATGAAGGGTAAGGACACACATTATCCAATTATTAAACAGTTTATTTGCGGCCCTCTGGCATCATCTTTCGGTATAATAATGGATATGCTCTCATTGGCTTTTCTTCAATTATTATTCTCTTTTTCCTCCTATCATGAAGAAGATGTTAAGAATACGTAGATCCTATCATAGATATGAAATTAGCAAGATATTATATATATATATATATATATATATATATATATATATCTCATCAAGTTGCCTAGATGAACTAGAGACTAGAGAGTATTTAATTAGTTTTATTTAAATAGTATTTTTGTCTTTGTTACTTTTTTAAAAGATAGTATTTTCTGAATTAGAGAGAATTTTAATTCAAGATGATGAGCTTAATTAGTGATTCCGTTAATACACTGTAAATCATTACCTAGATTCATTAAGTTCCAATTAAACCCAGTATCTACCAGCTACTAGGGGTCTACCTTGTCCCAAAACATTTGTAGCTCGTTGTGAACTCAAAATCTATTATCAATTGATCATTTTTTGGGTCCTTTTTTAGCTCTCATAAACAAACCATAGAAATTAGAAAGCATGGTTGGCCTGGTTGAGAGTGTGGCTCTTGTTGGGCCATCACTCTATTACAATGTTACTCCATCTTATGCGGTTAATAATAAACAAAAAGTAATAATAATAATAATAATAATAGTAGTGATGTGTATAACTTATTAAAACTTGTGAGGGCAAGGGGGAGAATCATCATCATTTGTTATGAAACATGAAGCCAAATAAAAGCGATAGCTTTATAATTTATAAATATAAAAAATATTAAACTTACAGCGAGCTACGAATTCAACTTTGAGGGCCGGGCGCAACTAAAATAATAAATGAAGAGGTTTTGACATAGGTTTTTTAAGTTAAACATCTTTTTGGTTTTCTTATCTCAATTTCCAAAGGGATAAGGTATCTGCAGACTGCAGTGCAGGTTTTCCATTGACTTGGCCTTTTTTAAGTCAATTACGTGTGGTCTTCAATAAAACCGGAAAGTGTGCAAGAAAGAGAAAGAAAGAAAAAGAAAGAAGAGGAAAAGACAAGTGATCAAAAAATTGGGAAGAGAGAGAAAATTTTAATTTCTTTTTTATATTTGGGGATAGGGAGGAGTAAAAAGTATGCATTTTATCGTTTTGACTCTTTAAAATTGGAATTTATCTACAGTAACGAGCCGACGAGAATGCTCCAAGTCCTCATTTTTAGTATTATTATTATTATTTGTTTTTTATGAATTCTCAATGTTAGTTTTACCACAAATTAAGGGGTGTAGCATAACCACTTGATTTACCAATCCATGATCACGAGAAAAAAACCATGTTGCTTTCGGACACGGCGTTGGCAAATTGTCTTTATTTCCATGACTGATTGAACAGGTACGGGATTCCCTACCTCAACAGGAATCTACATGGATCTACAACGTGCATATCCATTCCAAGCATAGAAGAAGCCCAGATTCAATGCTCCTCTCTGACTGAAACGAAAAAAATAAAAAATAGACGGGAAACTTCAACCTGAAAAATAAAATTGGAAAAATGTGGCTTTGGAACAGTCCATAAGGGATTGTTGACAAATAAGGATGCAGCTGTCAAGAGAGTCACAGGCTCACGTTAAGGCAAGCAAGAATTTTACACAGCTGATATATATATATATACATAAGTTAATGTTCAAATTTTTTTCCTGAGGTATCCTAGAATTTTACATAGCAAACTTTTCCACTTTCTTTTTCTTGTGTCATTCTCCATCAATTTCTCAATGTCATAATCTTTTCCCCACCACCAATTGACCACGGGCAGCCTTCACTTGCCTGGAAATTATGGTTGTGATCATGATATCTCTCTATCTCTCCTACATTATTGGTATGTGATCATGATATGTCTAGCGGGAGAGATCGACATGGGAGACGAAATGGCCCAGCATTCTGACTGATATTAACAAGTGGGTCAGTCGTAATAACATTTTTCGTGTCCGTTGGTGTATTTTGATCGTACTGGGTGTTGAAGTAAAGTTATTGACGATCAGCTTTCAAGACAATCTCACAATAAATGTTTTTTTACGAATGACAATCTCCAAATAAATCAAAATTTTTTAAAAATTAAATAAAGCTAAATGAAAGAAGTTTTCCTTTATTTTACTTTAGTGGATACATTACAACTTGCACAGGCTTTTCATTTACACATAGTCGCCCGCAAACATACAATGGAACTCAAACAAAGAGCATATACCAAGACCAATACTTTAAGAATATGTGTTTAATTGGTTTTAGTAAAAATGTTTTGTGGGGAAAAGTGAAAAAATATATTTTATATGAAAAAATGTAAAAGAATTATTTTGTAGTGATTTTTTTATTTAAATAATAATTAAAAAAAATGATTGATGTGGTATAAAAAGTAGAAATGTTATGATTAATTTTGAGATGAAAAAATTTTATTTTTGAGATTGAGGAAGGGCCTAATACAGTACCAGTTCAGGCTATTCGCAAACACTGCCGAAGATGAAAAGATAATGGTACATATTCTTCCCGAGAGGATGTGTAATAAAGTCCAACGTTCCTATATATCCAAACGACACAGTCATGAACATGCTTTGTACGTATTTGGTTTTATGTAAAAAGTGATTACATATCATCATACAAGAGTTGAATTAATTTTCTTTCTTGAAGAAATTAATAATGAAATAGGCAAATAAATAAATAGCAGAATAAAGAAGCAAAAAATTAAGAGATTTAAAGTTGTTCGGTCTATGAAATTGGCATAACTTCAATGTGGTCTTTGCAAAAACCAAAGGTTTTGTACCCACCATTAAGAAGTTGACATAACAACTTGAAACAAAAAAAATCACATGATTTAACCCACCCTCCTTTATTCTTAAAAACAAAACCCTCTTAACACAATTACCGCCAGCCGCCGCCCACAGCTGCTAGCCACGCCAAACGTCGTCGCAGCCCAGAGAACCCCACTGCCTAGGCCAGTATCTTCCTCCCACTCTCTCAGGCTCCCTTAAAGTCTAGGTGGCGGTGGCAATGGGGAAATCTGATGGGCAGCGCCAAGGGATCAGGTGGCGGCGGCAAGTATTTTGAACAAATTCTTGCTTACCCAGATTTCTCATCTGCAAAAAATCAATCAAACCACAATCAGTATGCCAAAAAAAAAATTCAAAACTATTGCAGTAATTAGCACTTAAACAATGGTTTTCATGGCAATTTTGAAGATGCAATAGGGCTCGGCTTGAGCAGTGGCAGCGTGGTTTGGTTCTGGGTAGTGGCTAGACTAAATTGTATTTTTGACATATAGCATGGATCTTTGAATTCATTTTGATACCATATGAAGTTAATTGCATATCACATAAACCATAAGGATTGATTTTGCATTTTTCCTAAAAGTATATATATTAGTTAATATCCAAATTAACTAATTTCTTAATAAAAGGTTGATAGAAAAGATAAACGGTCCTCATTCAAGTCTAGCTTTTATGGTAAGAAACATAGTGAGATTTAAAGAGAAAAAGTTGGTATGATAACTAACTATAAGAGGCTTAACAACAATTAGAATTTGATGGATATTTTATCACCCAACAAGACGTGTCTAAGACCACTTCTAAGATGGAAGAATCTATTCATTAGATATGTCTAATTTTAAGATATTTCTTTTCCCATCTAGTTATCTTGGCTTTGCCAAATAATTAATGTGAGATCTATATTATCTTAACTTGACAATATTGACATTTTGTTGTGGTGTTTCCACTTAATTGTGAAATTTTGAACTTTAACAATTTATAGATTTCTTTTTTCTTTTTTAATTCTGCAGTGTGTTCTCCATTGAAACTTATTTATTTTCCAATAACATTTTTTAGTTTCATATTTCCAATACCATAAAAATTAATTCTTCTTCATTAGAAAAACTTTTGTGACGTCTCATATTATTTGGGTGTGAAAAAGGGAATGTTCTTATATAGAGTATGCTCTCTCTAAATAGTATGAGATATTTTAGGATAAACCTTATAATAAAATCATGCATAGTTAGCCCAAAATAAATAATAACATACCACTTAGAGCGAGTTGTTACAACTTTTCTCATTTCTCGAGACTTCGTACCGAATTTTCTTCTATATCATATTAGTACCATGGCTTTTAATTGCGTTCGATGCTTGTTCATTTCGTGGGAAGAAGGCAGTACGCAATGTATCCCACGTATAGATAAAAGAGAAGGGTCGGTTCTTAAGATCACTCACAATGACTTAACTATTTCTTACTTTTATTTAAAATAGATAAGCAAAATACTTAAAAAAAAAAAACCCTCTACATTGGATTATGCATCTCAAATGCAATTTTTTTGTTTTTTTTTTTTTTTGAACAGTGACCTCTATATGTAGTCGGTATGGTTCACACATCCATCTCATTAATACATTATTTTTCCCTCTACACCTCTCATTTCTCAAAATTTTCTCATACTATTTCTCTTCCACTTCTCTCTTTTTCCAAAATTTTCTCCTACTCTACATCTCTTTTTTCTTAAAAGTTGAAAAATAGTATCTTTAAAAAAAAATACAATCTTTATAATAAAAATAAAATTTAAATGATATAAAAAAATAGATAGTCCAAAATATAATATCTTTTAAAACTTATTAACTAAACTAGATAAAATAAATTTTAATTAGTCATTTTACATAAAAAAAAATATACATCAACGAATGTAAATGCACTTAGTGGAACACCGACTTTTTTATCCGTACCTCTTATCGCGGGATTTTATTACATGTTGTTGTTATTCTCTATCGCACATTTTAATTTTAATTTTAATATTATCTTACGCTGAAAAACCCATAGCCACAAGAATTATAAGGCTTCGTTTGCCAACAGCACGGGGTCGGCACTATAGCTGGAACGGCACTGTTCCAGCTACAGTGCCATCTAACAGGTGTAGCAAAAATTGACTTTTTAATATTATTATTTTTTTAAAAGCAAAATATTAAAAAAAAAAAAAAAAAAAGGAGAAAGATGGGGTGGTTCCAACCACCCCTTGGCCAAAATGGGGTGGCCAGACCACCTCATTTTTGGCCAAGGGGGTGGCTGGAGCCACCCCCTGGCTGATCTGGGGGTGGTCGAACCACCCCCATGGCCAAGGGGGTGGTCCAGCCATCCCCTTGGCCAAAAAACAAAAAAAAAAGGGATCAGGTGCATTTGGGGGTGGTTTCAGGTGGTCGAACCACCCCCTAGGCCAAAAAAAAAAAAAAAAAAAAAGGATTTGTGCATTTGGGGGTGGCCGAAACTAGGGGTGTCAAGGTGGTTACCGTTAGCGGTTATTGGCAATAACCGCTAACCGTAACCGCCTTAGCGGTTAGTAAATTTCATTAACCGCAACCGTTAGCGGTTAACCGCCTAACGGTCAGCAATTAGCGGTTAACCGCCAGTTAATGGTTAATGAAATAGATAACCGCCCGCTAACCGCTTTTTCAAAATTGGGCTTTTTTTTTGCCTTTTTGGGCTTTTTTTTACTCCTTTTTCTTTTTTTTGGGTATTTTTAATGTCTTTTTGAGCCCAATTGCAATAAAAAGAGCCCATATTAAAAAATAAAAAATATTTGACCAAAAATTTACATTTACTTGTACTTTAAAAAAATTTCGTTAAATATTAAATCATAACTGGTTAACTTTAAAAATAAAAAATAAAAAAATTCAACACAACATATAAAAAAAATAAAAAAATTCTACACAACATATAAAAAAAAAATTCAGAATTCAGATAACTGTCACAACATATAAAAAAAGTTCAACACAAAGCATATAAAATAAGTTCAAATAAAACATTAAATAATACAAATAAAACATTAAAACTTCATCAATCCTCTCATTTGGTCCTCTAGCAAATCCAATAGACATCCAAATAAGAAAAGTTATAAACTTAAACATAATAATATTAAGGCACAAGCATGTACACAGAATTTGATATTATATAATCATATAATCTCATTAAATTATATCATATGATTAATTATTTAAATTATTATCATATTTAATTATAATCTTTTTTCTTTGAATTGAACTTAATATCTAATGGTAAATGGTAATGTTCAAACTTCTAAATCCTAAATTCCTAAAGTATCTAATAATGCTTTAATTAAATTGTAGTTATAAGTAATATATTGTTTAATTCAATTGAATCAATTGTGATTATCATTGTACATGAATCATATGATTAACTTGTAGACTTATGACTTATGAGTTATGTCATATTATATATGTATTATTTATTATTATATAATCATATGATTTAATGATCAAGTCATCATGTAATATAATCATATCAATTATAGTGATAATATATAAATTACTAAAATTATAATGATAATACATTAATACTTAAATTTTGTTTATAAGTAACACCTTGGCCATTGTTTAATCCAATGTCAATTACTTAATTTGATATTATACAAATCATATTATCATTTTACATCAATAATATGATTCACTTGAAGTCTTGAATAAAGTATTTGAATTGTCATTGAATCATATGATTAAGTATTTATATTATACATTTATAGTATTCATATGCATATGTAGACTTATATAAACTTATAACATATATAGAATTATAAGTTTATAACATACATTGGAAATAAGTCTCTAGATATTTAATTGTTGTATTAGTATGCATTTGTATACTTATGAGTTATGTCATATTATATATGTATAATTTATTATTATATAATCAAATGATTTAATGATCAATTGATCATGTGATATAATCATATAAATTATAGTGATAATATATTAATACTCAAATTGTGATTTAATTATTTTTAAAAAAAAATTGTGATTTAATAATCAAGTGATTATATGATATAATCATATAAATTATAGTGATAATATATTAGTACTCAAATTGTGATTTAATTATTTTTAAAAAAAATTGTGATTTAATTATCAAATGATTATGTTATATGTATAAATATTTTTATAATTATAATTATAAAAATATATTATATAAAAAGGCGGTTAGCGGTTAGCGGGTACGGTTAGTAGACCCAATAACCGCTAACCGCTAGGCAGTTATAGCGGTTAGGCAGTTAGCGGTTAATGCGGTTAAACGGTTAGGCGGTTAGACGGTTAGTGGTTATAACGGTTAGCGATTAGCGGGCAGTTTTTAACCGCCCGCATTGACACCCCTAGCCGAAACCACCCCAAATGCACCCGATCCCTTTTTTTTTTGGCCAAGGGGTTGGCCGGACCACCCCCTTGGCCATGGGGGTGGTTCGACCACCCCTAGATCGCCCAGGGGGTGGCTCCAACCACCCACTTGGCCAAAAATGGGGTGGTTCGGCCACCCCATTTTGGCCAAGGGGAGGTTGGAACCATCCCATCTTTCTCCTCTTTCTTTTTTTTTTTTAATATTTTGTTTTAAAAAAAAAATTAATATTAAAAAGTCAATTTTTGCTGCACCTGTCAGATGACATTATAATTAGAACAATGTCGTTTCAGCTACAGTATCGACTCCGTGCCGTTGGCAAACGGGGCCTAAGTGGCCGAATCACACGAGAGTAAAGGTTCCATCGTGACGGGTGACGGCTGCATGATGACGATGAACCAAAAAGGGGAAGCAGCAACCCATGTGAGGGGGTCCGCACTCTTTTGGACATTTAGCATTCGTCACAATCTAAAAAGCATCATGGTGTTGTACTTTTTCGCTACAGCCACATGCCAGTTGCCCTGCAGCCTGGGAATGATTTAATGTTAGACCGACCGCTTATAGCAGAAAAAATAGACTCAAAAATAAGATAAAATGGTTGCAGAGCCCTTTTTAATAAAAAAAAAAAAAAATTTAAAACAATTGCAGCGCATTTTTTTTTAGGGTTACATAGTCTTTTATCCCCTAAAGTTTTAACACTTTTATTTATTTATTTATTTTTTATTTTTATTTTTTTTCATTCGGATTTCATTTTTATCATTAAAAATATATGTGATTTTCGTTAAAATTAAAATGATACCTCCATTAAAATTTTGTTTAAAATTTAATAAAATGTCATATTAGCACCAATCAAATGTCATTACATGTCATATAATAAATTTTAAAAAAAAAATTAAAAAATTAAAAATTATATATTTAAAATAATAATAATAATAATTGAATTGACAGTTTGGGAGTGGCCAGCCACCCCACGACGGTGAATTCAATGTAGTCCTCTCCCTCTCTCTGTGTTTGTCTCTGAGATTTCATACCTTTTTTCTTCTTATTTTTCCTGGATATCTGCAATAGAAACCAAAGCACACCTTGATTTTCCTGAGCAAATCATAGCCTGTCATGCCAGGCATACAGTAATCTGTAAAGATAAGACTCACTTCCACTTCCTGGAGAAACACAAAAAAAACAATGAAAGTCACTGCCTCTCATTTAGATATCCAGGAAAAATAAGAAGAAAAAAGGTATGGAATCTCAGAGACAAACAGAGAGAGACAAACATCCGGCTGTGGGGGTGGCAAGCCCGTGGCCAGGCTACCCCTAAATGGCCAAGGGGTGACCACCCCAAAATTTGTTCTTTTTTATTAAAAAAAATAGATTTAATTTTTTAATTTTTTTAAAAAATTAATTATATAACATATGGTGACATTTAATTGCTATTGACGTTGCATTCTGTTAAATTTTGTATGAATTTTTAACGGAGGTACTATCTTAATCTTTATAAAAACTACAAATACCTCATGTGATAAAATATAAAACTCTAAAAAAATAATAATAATAAAGTGTTTAAACCTTAATGGATAAAAAAGTATTTATCTTTTTTTTTAATCGCAAGGATACTGTCTAAGTTATTTGTGAAAAGTAAGTCAAAAATTAATTAGCGGCGGCCATGCATAAGCTATATCATAATTAAGGAAGTGGCAGCCATCCAGCTAGATTGTAAATGAATAAAGCCGCTCTCAGATTTGGGTAGGATTCAGAGTAGCTCATTTCGGGCTCAATTAATTTATTAAACGATAAAAAGTAATTTTCATCTTAATATAAAATTTATAACTTCAATTATTTTATGGATGCAAATTTTCTCTGACTTATTTTAATAAGTGATAATTATTATTTAACATTTTGACATTCTCAAAATTAATATTTAGGTTCTTAAGTTAGAAGAATAGCAATAAATGACTCTTAAAAATATTTTTAAAAAAATACATGTGAGAGATGACATTTGTTACCTAATATTAGGGTGTCAATGCGGACAATTAAAAACCGCTAACGCTTAACCGTATTAACCGCTAATCGCCTAGCGGTTAACGGTTAGCGGTTATTTTGTTTACTAACCGTAACCGCTAACCGCCTTTTTAAATAATATATTTTTATAATTATAATTCTAAAAATATTTATATATATAACATAATCACTTGATTATTAAATCACAATTTAAGTATTAATATATTATCACTATAATTTATATGATTATATCATATAATCACTTGATCATTAAATCACAATTTGAGTATTAATATATTATCACTATAATTTATATGATTATAGCACATAATCAATTGATCATTAAATCATTTGATTATATAATAACAAATTATACATAGATAATATGACATAACTCATTAGTATACCAATTCATACTAATACAGCAATTAAGTATCTAGAGACTTATTTCCAATGTATGTTATAAACTTATAAGGCTATATATGTTATAAGTCTACCTATGCATATGAATAATATCAATGTATAATATCAATACTTAATCACATGATTCAATGACAATTCAAATACTTTATTCAAGACTTCAAATGAATCATATTATTAATGTATAATGATGATGTGATTCATATAATATCAAATTAAGTAATTGACAATGGATTAAACAATGTGTTACTTATAAACACAATGTGTTACTTATAATATGTTATCATATTATAATTTGTTACTTATAATAACAAATTATACATATATAATATGACAAAACTCATTAGTATACTAATTCCTACTCATACTACAATTAAGTATCTAGAGACTTATTTTCAATGTATGTTATAAACTTATAAGTCTATATATATTATAAGTCTATATAAGTCTACATATGCATATGAATAATATAAATGTATAATATCAATACTTAATCATATGATTCAATGATAATTCAAATACTTTATTCAAGACTTCAAGTAATCATATTATTAATGTACAATGATGATGTGATTCGTATAATATCAAATTATGTAATTGACATTGGATTAAACAATGTGTTACTTATAAACACAATTTAAGTATTAATGTATTATCATTATAATTTTAGTAATTTATATCTTATCACTACTATAATTGATATGATTATATCACATGATAAATTGATCATTAAATCATATGATTATATAATAATAAATAATACATATATAATATATAATCATATGAGGGTAAAAAAGGCCCAAAACGCCAAAAAGCCAAAAAAAAAAAAAAAAAAAGCCCAAAAGGCAAAAAAAGCAAAATTTTAAAAAGCGGTTAGTGGCGGTTATTTATTTCACTAACCACTAACGGCGGTTAACCGCTAACCGTTAGGCGGTTAGCGGTTGCGCTAGTGAAATCTACTAACGCTAAAGCGATTCTGATTAAGCGGTTATTGCCAATAACTGCTAATCGTAACCGTCTTGACACCCCTACCTAATATGGCCAATCTATTTTATCTCTCTTTGACATTGCTGATCTTAGATAGGATTTTATCAATTTTAATTTTGAAAATCTTCTTTCTGCAGAAGCAACTGTAAGAGGTATTGTCAATAAAATTCTATAAGCGATAGATGCATATGGAAAAGAAAGTCTTTTTATATAATTTAATATGTCAATTGAAGCACTTTCTTTTATTTGTAAAATTTCTTTTAAAACTTTTAGTTCTGAAAATAAATCTAAACCATCAAGATCATATTTTTGGAAACCTTCTAGATTAAGACATTTATTTTGTAAACCATCATCATCTACTGATTTTAATTTCTTAAAATTAAATAAAAAACCAAAAATATTTTCGTATATTTGAAATTGTTCAAACCTACTTTGAATTGAAGAAATAGCTTGATCTACTATATATAAGAAGTAATCAATTCAAAAGATTGTGTTGTCTCATCATTAGCATTCTCATCAATATTTTGATGAATTTCTTGTTTATTTATGAGTTTTTTACCTAAACTATCCTCAATATTTTGTTTATTGCTAATAACAAATTTATTTAGAGCTCCACTTTGAGATTCAATGAATTTATCTACTTTTCTCTTTTCTTTTCTTTTTTTTTCATATCCAGATGCATATTTTCTAGTAGACATGTTTAATTAAAAATGTTAACAAATTAAACAAACATGATTTATCAAAAAAAATTATGACTATAATAAAATAAATCATAAAAATAAAACAATAAGACCTGATTTGGCATAGGAATTTTGAAGTAGTTCTTGGAGACTCAAAGATGAAGAGAAAATTAGCAGTTTATCACATACCAGATAGGCAGAGAAGAGAAACTTAGAAAAGGGCGAGCAAAGAGGAGATGTAGACAGACAGAGAGTGGTATTTAAAATTCCCCAAGTAGCCAACATTATACTCTATGGAGTCTATGTTTTTTGCCACTGCCTATCCCTAGATAATATAATAGGAAATAAATCAATAATATTTTATTTGTAATGATGAGAATTTCTCACCAAATTCTCATAATTTATAATAAATTGTTTTTTTTTCTTGAATTATTTCTAGAATTTATAATAGACTTATTGATTGGGGCCTTATTAAATTGAAGCCTTAAATTTTGATGAAATATTTTTTTGTGTCTTATTAAAAAACATTTAGGCCTTCAATTTTTTTTATTTTTTATTTTTTATTTTGTTTTTTGACCTTTTTAAATTGAGGCCTTATTTATATTATTTCACTACAAAAAAAAAAAGGAGATTTTTTGACGTGGCAAACAGTAACCAATTTTTGCCACGTCAAAAAAAAATATTATTGACGTGCTGCTTTGTAACACGTCAAAAGTTTTTGACGTGCCGTTATGACATGTCAAAAGTTTTTGACGTGTCGTCCTACAACGTCAAAACATTTTGACGTGTCTAACCAACACGTCAAAAAAAAATTAACATTAATTTGTAAATCATTAGGTAATAATTGATCGATATCAAAAATATGTATTAAAAGATAATTAAATTTAATTGGCACAAAAAATTAAATTTGATTGGTGAGGAAAATTAAGTTTATCATATTAGTATAAATTACCTGGTATATATGTATACATATATATAAATCACATGCATACATGCATGCCAATTAATATATATATATATATATATATATATATATATATATGTTTGTTGTATATATATGCATGCATAATCATTCTAGCTATATATTGTGTACCAATTAATATAATTATCACATGCATGCATATAAATCAACCATTACATTAGTATTAATTTGAACATGATATTATCATGCATAACTCAGTCTAGTAATATTAATATATATGATAGCCATATTAATTTTTTTAAAATATATAAGACATACATTTATTTTATAAGACCCGAAACGTCACATGAACTCGGCCAACACAAAATATGTGGTCGGTGAGTTTATACATCTAATTATCTACACATTTAGAATATTAATTTAGTTATTCTCTAATTAATTGTAATTGTGTTGTATGGATAATGTGTTATATAAGAGGAAAAAATTATATAATAGAATAAATATAATTTTTAATAGAAATTATATGATAGATTAAATATAATTTGATATATAATTTTAATAAAATTAAAATAAATATAAATTATTATATTTTTAATTATATAATATAATTAAATATAATTTGTTATGTTTTTGATGGCCCGTCGAAAAACCATTTTATTTATTTATAAAATTATAAATTATATTTATTTTAATTTTATTAAAATTATATATATATATATATATATATATATATATATATATATATATATATATATATGTGTGTGTGTGTGTGTGTGTGTGTGTGTGTGTGTGTGTGTGTGTACACGTACATGCATAATCATTTTATATATTATATACCAATTAATATAATTATCACTTGCATGCATATAAATCAACCATTACATTAATATTAATTTGAACATGATATTATCATGCATAAATCAGTATAGTAATATTAATATATATGACAGCCATATTAATTTTTTTAAAATATATAAGACATACAGAATACATCTATTTTATAAGACCCGCAAACGTCATATGAACTCGGCCAACACAAAATATGTGGTCGGTGAGTAGATTATCGAGCTCTCATTAAAAAATATATTTAGTTATTTATACATCTAGAATATTAATTTATTTATTATCTAATTAGTTTTAAGTATATTGTATGGATAATGTGTTATATTAGAGGAAAAAATTAGATAATATAACAAATATAATTTTAATAGAAATTATATGATATAGTAAAAATAATTTTAATAAAATTAAAATAAATATAATTGCATATTTTATAAATAAATAAAATAAGTTTTTGACGTGCCACATGAGCTTTTGACGCGCCACATGTGGCACGTCAAGAAGCTTCTTGACATGTCTGTCTTGACACGTCAAGAAGCTTCCTCGGGAAGGCGCATCCAGCTGCGCCTTCCCAGTAGATCTTTTCTTTCTTTCTTTTTTTCTTTCTTTTTCTTGCACCAAGTTTCTTCCCTCCCTTTCTTTCTCTCCCCCGCCCAACTCCTCCACCTGTAGATCATCATCGATCGCCATTTTTTTTTCTCCATCAGCCTTGCCGGTCACCTCTGCAGCATTTGTCTCACCCGTGTCCTCTCAGTCAGCCTGGCCATTTTCTCGCTTTTTCACGTGGTGTTTCTCTCTCTCGGTGGTTCTTTCCTCGCGCACAAGACGTCACCGCCGTTGCTCCTCCGCGACCACGACCTCAAGCTCAAGGCCTTCTCACGCCTCACGCGTTCTCCGCTCAAAATCAGGTATATATATATATATATATATATGGTGAGTAATAATTTATTTATTTATTAAACGTTGTTAATGTGTGCAATTATACGCCTAATTTGTTCGACTTATATATGCAGACTCAGTTCTACATTCCGCCTGAGTACGATCTTGAGGCGATTAAAAGGGACGCCTTCAGAGATATGGGCACGAAGCTGAAGAGTTGGAGACACTCTGTAAAACGCTCATTAAAAATCAATGCGGGCGATACTCCATACTCAGTGAAGGCAAGAATGGGTGAGACTGTCGTTAGGAAATACGACGCCGAGGACTTGAATGTCTTGTTGGCGAGATGGTGCGATCCGAAAAATCAGGTAGGGCCGGAGTGTTTTCAGAATCTGTCTTCTTGATTGGTTTGCTTTGTTCATAGGCTTGTGATGATCGATCTCCCGTTGTTGATTATTGTCCATGTTTGGGTGTTTTCTAAATAATTTTAGCTTTTTTTATTTTTTTCATTTTCGTGATTCATGATGCATTGACATACAACTTAGAGATCATCATAATTTCTTCAACTCAGCAATTACGAGCTTCAAAACATTTTATGAATGACATATATAGAAATTATTTTTTAAAGAAAAATATTCATACTTCTTATTTTTAAGTTGTTATTCCCCAAAAAACAACTTTTAGGAACCAAAAACAGAACATTGAAAAATGGGGGAAAAAAAAACCCATCACAATGAAGGTAGAGAAATTTGATCCATGATCCATCCCAATGACCAATATAATTTGTGTTTTGAAACAACATGATTAATTGCATATATATATATATAGTAAAGAAATATATGAATATATTTGAATAGGAAGACAAAAGGAGCAATTGGCTAGTGGAATTAATTGTAATTGTTTAGTTTCATTAATTGTAATTGGATTAGGCTTGACATTTTAAGAGTGATATACATGTAGGAGTTTGCTGCCAAGATGAAGGAATTGCGAGCAAAAAACAACACCCTCACTGCACCGGGTCGATGAGCTTTGCTAGAACGACATATCAAGAGGTATTTATATATCTTTACTGCATATATATATATAATCGGTTGTTTAAGTCTATGTTTTTCTTAATTTTTTTTTGTTTTTTTGTTGTTGTATTGATATATTTTTTATGCAGTCCTTATCCGTGGGCCCTCCTCCAACTTGAGCGGCAAGTTACATCTCGACTCACACAACGAAGGATGGTGGCTATCCGAATGACGTGGTCAGGGAGAGATGCGTAAGTACTCAAGCATATATATTTTGATAAATTATTTATGATTAATGTTCCTTATACGAGATACTAACTTGTTTTTTAATGTACAGGAGAGGATGAAAGAATTGATGCCCACTGACCCAGCAAATACTAAGACCGTGACGGAATGGACGGTACGGTGGACATCTAATGACGCGTATGCTCAGGGGCATGGAAATAAGCCTGAGTATGCTGGCAGGGTCCGCCAGCTGGGTCTGAATGTGCTGCCGGTGCGGGGAAGCATACATTCATACTATACACCGTCTCAGACACGGTCTCAAAATTCTTAGAGCCCATCGTTCTCACAGATGACGGATAGAATTAGGAAAATTGAAGAGGAGCGGGCAACACAAAAAAGTGCAATGGATGAAATGGCGAGGCAGATTGAAGCAAAAAAAGCCCAGATAGCAGAGAACGATGCTACGATTGAGGCTCGTTTCCGCCAGCTCGAGGCCATGTTCGGGTCGACGTCTGGATCTGCGCCCCACAGAGGTAATGATATATTTTATTTTGTTTTTGTAACAATTGTTAACTGTTAGAAACAACTGTTAGAAACCCCTAGTTACAGCGGTCTATTTTAGAACTTACGTATATTTGCATCATATTATAAAGTAATTTTGAATTTTTGTATTGATTATTATTGGTTCACAACTCATTTGCAGGTAATGCAGATTAAGAGTTTGGGATTACTGTGTGGAGTTGGGCGCCACACGTTTATCATCATTGTTTGTAAAATTCTATATACATACTACTGTTTATTGTTTTGTATATAGTTAGATCAAACTATATGTTTGTTGAGACTAATTGAAACTTATTTCTAGTAGATAGTCCAGAAGTGTTTTATTGTATATTTGTTTTGCCTTGTGTTAGAATGTTTTTTCGATGTATGTGTTTGATATATATTATTGGAATTTTGCCTTGTATATGTTTCCAACTCATTTGCCTTGTGTTATAATTTTGTTTAATGAAGTATGTGTTGGATATATATTATTGGATATTTGATATATATTATTAATGAAGTTGTGTTGTGTTGGATATATATTATTGGATATTGGATATATATTATTAATGAAGTTGTGTTGTGTTTGATATATATATATTGGATATTGGATTTTGTTTAATGAAGTTGTGTTGGATATATATATTCTTTCAACCTCATAGTATGCTCTTGTAATTGCTAATGGGTGGGCGGGAACTATTAGTAGCTATATTAGAAACTTGCTTAGAACCTTGAAGGCTGGTTTAACTTGATTTTTATAAATTTGAGCTTTGGGCTGGGCAGTCATTTATGAACACTATTGAGTTTCTTGGAAGAATGTTGAAAGAAATTATGAGGTTGGTTGTTGTGGTTGAGCTACTTCTAAGTAGAGTGTGGTTGTTGGAAGTGGATTCTGAGCTAATTTAACCATAACATTATTGAGTTAAGTTAATAAAACTTTTTAGAAGATGTTTTTTGCTTTTTAGTTGATAAAATATTTTCTTATAACTTTGCCTTGCTTGCTTTACTTCGAGTTAAGTTAGAGTACTCTCTAGATGCATGGTTATTTGATAGATGAACTTTGTTTTGATTAGGTTAGAATTGATGGTTTTGGTTAGATTTTTCTTAAATGATTTTGTTGCTCATAGTTGAATATTATCTATATATGAATGTGCATAACAATGTTTTTGGTGGATTATGTATTGGATATTGGATTGGATTGGATTATGTATTGGATTATGGACTGGATTGGATTGGATTATGTATTGGATTACGTATGTGGATTATGGATTGGATTATGTATGTGGATTATGGATGTGTATTATGTATGTGGATTAGAAATATTTAAATATTGGAATTATTAAAATATATATATATATTTTGACGTGTCAAACTGCGTGACACGTAAAAAACAACACGTAAATATTTTTGACATTGCAAAAATGCCACATCAAAAATTTTTTGACGTGCCTACAATGTCACGTCAAAACTTTTTTGACGTGTCATTTTTAGCACGTAAAAAAAAAAAAAAAAAAATTGACGTGTTGCTCTCAACACGTTAAAAGTTTTTGACGTGTCTACAGTGACACATCAAAAATCTGGGATTTTTGACAGAGATATGCTATAGTACAATAAAATAACCATTTTTGGCCCATAAAAGTCCTAGGTGGTAAGATGTCATAAGCTTATCAGTGGGTGGGGCCACAACAATTACAGATGGGGCCAATGATCTTTTGCCACCTAACACATTATAGGCAAAAAATGATCATTTTATTGCATTATAGCATTTCTCTTTTTGACACCCACCCTTTTGATCGTAGATAAAAAACCGCACGTCAAAAACTCATCGTCAAAAATTATCACCATTTTTGTAGTGTTTACTTATCATGATTAGAGGCCTTAAGTTTTTATGAAAAAAAAAAAAAAAAATTTGGAGTGGCCCAAATTTTTTTTTTTTTTTTTGGGCCTTATTAAATTGGGAGCTCTAAGCGAGGGCCTAACTCACCATGGGCTTGAGCGGCCCTGGTTTCAATAATCACAAAATATATATATATATATATATATATATATATATATATATATATATATATATATATATATATTTTGTGATTATTGAAACTAGAATATATATATATTGATTATAACTTTATATTAACTTTATATTGAGCAAAATAGTATAAAGTTGGCTATGATACCACACATAAGCATATAAAATAAATTATGCTATAATAAAACGTAGCGGAAATAAAGGACTTAGTCACCTTTAGCCATTGTTGCTCATGCATAATGAAGAACTTCTAAGCAATCTCCTCTCAGCAATATAAACCTCTATAAAACAAAGTAGAAAAGTGATCTTTTGACGTATGCCTACCAGTGCCAAATGATGGAATATACAGAGCTTTTTATAGGTAGGTCAGTAACCCTTATTCTTAAATGTTATTGATTTTACTCCTCCCATCAAGGAGCAAAAGTGCAAAATCACTCAATAAAATTAATTTCATCAATTCCATAACATCTTTTACATTCCATAACATCTCTTAACTAGAATAAATCACTTGATTATCGTAACCGTAATTATAATAAATATAGTAATTATAATAAATATAGTAAATAAATGTGACGTAAAGGCCATACCTCTTAAGGATTTTCTTACACCATCAAGAACAATGAGTCGCCTACTCGCCTTTGTCTTTTTGTAGGCCAAAAATGATTTTATATGAGATTGTTTCAACTGATCAGCCAGGAATTTTGCAATCATTTGTAAAGACTATTAAGATGAAATTATTGTTTGTTAATTAACGGACTACCGTTTTTAACGATGAATGTTATATTGGTATAATTCAGCTCCTTTAAAAGGAATTTATTGGTGAAAAGTTGTTAACCATAGTCAGAAGGCCATCTTTTCACTATGCTCCAAAGATTTTTAACGAGGAAGAAGCAGCTAAATTAAAATATGTAATTTGGCCATAGGCCCCCGATTAAAAAGAAGATCAATTAATATGGATATGTAATACAAATGGTAAATTTTCAGTAAAAATTAATTCAGCACTTAACACCTCGAGAAAGAGAAAAAAATTGCAAAACAAAGGGGAAGTTTTGGAATAAGAAAGATTTGGATTCGTAGAAACCTATTGATCTTATTCATCTAAAAAAACATGTGATCTTCAGGATAGACTTGACCCATCCCTCTTAGTTGGTCAGAAGTGCAGCTGAGTCTTCTAGAGAAATTTCACTAAGTTTCTTCAAGAACATGGAAACAACATGATGATCAGCTGATAATCGGGTTGTCCTGACTCGTGTATTGATAAGTATGCTCCTGGGTATTGCAAAGGTGAACTGAGCTGCGGCAGTTAACACAACAAAGATGGGCATTAGAGTTACAGTATTAGACCATGAGAGGTGCATTTTGGCTTCCCTGTTCCCCACAACCACAAAAACTCCATATTTTCGAACCCGATTGTGGTTGAAGGTTTAGCAATTTTGATGGTTGTGGTGTTCAATTGAGACTGGAGATTGCAACAAGTACTATTTGAAGAAAATGCATTGCAATTGGTGCAAGCTTTGAAAAGTGAAGAAAAAGGCTGGAGTTGGTACGATTAGCTGATTGAAGACGCCAAAATTGTGCCCGACAATATGCAATTCCAGTCAATTAGGTATATCAAAAGGAAGCAAACTCAGTAGTTCATTGTATAACAAGGGCAGCAGCGCACCAATTTTTGGAACAAATTTGGATTAAAGACCTTTTTTTAGCTTCATTCGTGACAATGTGCACATTCGGCCTTGAAACTTCAGTGAATCCTAGTTGGCAAAGAGCTTCATAGATTTTATCATCATCACAAGAGAACATGGAATGTTCTTGTCCTTCTGTAAAATAATTTTGGGGATAAGATTTTCAAGACCCCTTAGAACCAAGGAATTGAAGATGATAAGATAATGATATATATTCTTCCCGGGAGGATGTGTAATAAAGTCCAATGTTCCTATATATCCAAACGCCAGAGTCATGAACATGCTATGTATTTGTTTTTATGTAAAAGTGATTACATATCATCATACAAGAGTTGAATTATTTTCTTTTCTTGAAGAAATTAATAATGAAATAGGCAAATAAATAAATAGCGGAATAAAGGAAAAAAAATTAAGAGATTTTAAGTTGTTCCGTCTATGAAATGGGCATAACTTCAATATGGTCTTTGCACAAACCAAAGGTTTTGTACCCACCATTAAGAAGCTGATATGTCAGCTTCGAACAAAAAAAATCACATGATTTAACTCATTCTTTGTTATTCTTAAAAACAAAACCTTCTTAACACAATCACCGCCAGCCGCCACCCACAGCTGCTAGCCATGCCAGACATCGTCGCAACCCACAGAACCCCACTGCCTAGGCCGGTATCTTCCTCCCTCTCTCCCAAGCTCTCTCAAAGTTTAGGTGGCGGTGGCAATGGGGAAATTTGAGATGGGCGGCGCTAAGGAATCAGGTGGCGGCAGCAAGTATTTTGAACAAATTCTTGCTTACCCAAATTTCTCATCTGCAAAAAATCAATCAAACCACAATCAATATGCCAAAAAAAAAAAAACAACTCAAAACTATTGCAGCAATTAGCACTTAAACAGTGGTTTTCATGGCAATTTTGAAGATGCGGTAAGGCCCGGCTTGAGGCGTGGTTTGGTTATGGGTAGTGGCTAGACTAAATTGTATTTTTGGCATATAGCATGGACCTTTGAATTCATTTTTATACCATATGGAGTTAATCGCATATCAGATAAACCATAAGGATTGGTTTTGCATTTTTCCTAAAAGTATATAGATTAGTTAATATCCAAATTAAATAATTTCTTAATAAAAGGTTGATAGAAAAGATAAACGGTCCTCATTCAAGTCTAGCTTTTATGGTAAGAAACATAGTGAGATTTAAAGAGAAAAAGCTGGTATGGTGATGAACTATAAGAGGCTTAACAACAATTAGAATTTGATGGATATTTTATCACCCAGCAAGACGTGTCTAAGACCACTTCTAAGATGGAAGAATCTATTCATTAGATATTTCTAATTTCAAGATATTTCTTTTCCCATCTTGTTATCTTGGCTTTGCCAAATAATTAATGTGAGATCTATATTATCTTAACTTGACAATTTTGACATTTTGTTGTGGTGTTTCCACTTAATTGTGAAAATTTTGAACTTTAGCAATTTATAGATTTCTTTTTTCTTTTTTAATTCTGCAGTGTGTTCTCCATTGAAACTTATTTATTTTTCAATAACATTTTTTAGTTTCATATTTCCAATACCATAAAAATTAATTCTTCTTCATTAGAACAACTTTTCTCATTTCTCGAGACTTTGTATAGAAATTTCTTCTATATCGTATTAGTACCATGGCTTTTAATTGCGTTCGATGCTTGTTCATTCCATGGGAAGAAGGCTGTAGGCAATGTATCCCACGTATAGATAGAAGAAAAAGGTCGGTTCTTAAGATCACTTACAATGGCTTAACTATTTCTTACTTTTGTTTAAAATAGATAAGCAAAACACTAAAAAAAAAAACTCTCTACATTGGATTATGCATCTTAAATGCAATGTTTTTTTTTTTTTTTTTTGCAACTTGTGAACAGTGACCTCTACATGTAGTCGGCACGGTTCACACATCCATCTCATTAATATACTATTTCTCTCTCCACATCTCTCATTTCTCAAAATTTTCTTTTACTATTTCTCTTCAACATATCTTTTTTTTTCAAAATTTTTTCCTATTACTTATCTTTCCACATCTCTTTTCTTTTCTTTTTTTTTCAAAAGTTAAATATCTTTAAGAATATACAATCTTTATAATAAAAATAAAATTTAAATGGTATTAAAAAAAATAGATAGTCAAAAGTTTGATATCTTTTAAAATTTATTAATTAAACTAGACAAAATGAAATTTAATTATTTATTTTGCATAAAAATATAAATGAACAAATGTAAATGCACTTAGTGGAACACCGACTTTTTTATCCGTACCTCTTATAGCGGGATTTTATTGCATGTTGTTGTTATTCTCTATCGCACATTTTAATTTTAATTTTAATATTATCTTACGCTGAAAACCCATAGCCACAAGAACTTTAAGTGGCCCGAATTACACGAGAATAAAGGTTCCATCGTGACGGGTGACGGCTGCATGATGACGATGAACCAGAAAGGGGCAGAAACCCATGTGAGGGGGGTCCACACTCTTTTGGACATTTAGCATTCGTCACAATCTAAAAAGCATCATGGTGTCGTAATTTTTCTGTACAGCCACATGCCAGTTGCCCTGCAGCCTGGGAATGATTTAATGTTAGACCTACCGCTTATAGCAGAAAAAAATAGACTCCAAAATAAGACAAAAAGATTGGAGGGCTTTTTTTTTTTTTTTTTTTTTTCACAATTGCAGCGCATTTTTTTTTTAAGGGTTACATAGTTTTTTACCCTTTAAGGTTTTAACACATTTTCTTCGAGTTTTATTTTTATCATAGGAGATACTTATAGTTTTCATTAAAATTAAGATGGTATTTTCGTTAAAATTCTGTTCAGAACTTAATGAAATGTCATGTCAGCACCAATTAAATGTCACCAAATGTCATATAATAATTTTTTTAAAAAAAATAAAAAAGTAAAAAATTATATATTAAAAACAAAAAATGAATTGACCGTAAACACCCCTTTTACGGTTTGGGAGTGGCGAGCCACCCCACAGCCGTGAATTCAATGTAGTCCTCTCTCTCTCTCTGTTTGTCTATGAGATTCCGTACCTTTTTTCTTCTTATTTTTCCTGGATATCTGCAACAAAGGTGAAGTAAAAGTGAACGCCGGCGTGCCATATATATATATATATATATTAAAAAATTAAAATAAAAATTGAAAATAGCCTGGCGTGCTAAGCACGCCAGCGTAACTTGTATCACGGCCCCTGCAATAAAAACCAAAGCACACCTTGATTTTTCAGAGCCTGTCACGCCAGGCATACAATAATCTGTAATGATAAGATTCAAGTAGTGATACAAGTTACGCCTGGTGTGCATCAACAGTGATGCACGTCAGACATAACTTTTTTTTTATTATTATTATTTTATTATTTTAATTTTTCCAAAAAAAAAAAAAAAAAATTATGCCTGACGTGCATTACTGTTGATGCACGCTAGCGTAAACTCTATCATCACTCGATAAGATTCACTTCCACTTCGTGGAGAAACACAAAAAAAAAAGGAAATTCACTGCCTCTCATTTAGATATCCAGGAAAAATAAGAAGAAAAAAGGTATGGAATCTCATAGACAAACAGAGAGAGACAAACATCCGGCTGTGGGTGGCCACAAATGGCCAAGGGATGGCCACCTCAAAATTTGTTCTTTTTTTTTTTAAAAAAAAAATAATAATTAATTATTTTTTTAAAAAATTAATTATATAACACGTAACAATATTTGATTGTTATTGACGTTACGTTTCATTAAGTTTTAGATAAATTTTAACAGAAATACTATCTTGATCTTTATGAAAATTACATATACTTCCTGTAATAAAAAAATAAAACCCTAAAAAAATAATAATAATGTATTGAAACTTTAATGGGCTACAAAAAGTATTTAACCTTCTTTTTTTTTTTTTTTTTAATCGCAAGGAGACTGTCTAAGTTATTTGTGAAAAGTAAGTCAAAAATTAATTAGTGGCGGCCATGCATGAGCTATATCATAATTAAGGAAAGTGGCAGCCATCCAGCTAGGATGTAAATGAATAAAGCCGCTCTCAGGTTCGGGTAGGATGCAGAGTAGCTCAGTTCGGCCCGTTCGGGCTCAATTAATTTATTAAACGATAAAAAGTAATTTTCATCTTAATATAAAATTTATAACTTCAATTATTTTATGGATGCAAATTTTCTCTGACTTATTTTAATAAGTGATAAGTATCATTTAATATTTTTGAATTTTTCAAAAATTAATATTTAAGTTCTTAAGTTAGAAGAATGACAATAAATTATTCTTTAAAATATTTAAAAAATACATGTGAGAGATAACACTGTCGCTTAATGAAATATGTGTATTTCTCTATGTATGTGCATGTATTGTAACACCCCCAAAATTAATTAATTAAAACAATTAATTCAAAGTATTACACGTGAATGACGTGATGCCTCCATACTAATTAACTGAATTTGCTACCTTAAACACTAGCTACCTCTCTTAGTAAAATACAACCAAAAGTGGAATATAATAATAATCGGAGCCAAAACTAAGATATCTTCACAAATATCATTCACTATAATTAATGCAAACACAAAGCTTCCAAATAAATATTAACTATAATATTCATCATTATCTATCTGTATATAATACGCAAACCTAACGAAATGAGTCCTTCGCTCAGGATCTTGATCAGCTAGCCTAGCGAAATGTTCTAAACCAACAGGCAACAATGCATTAATCCTACTAGTCTATAAGACACCGAGGTGTTACATATGTGAAAAATAATTGCATAAGTCTACAACTTAGTAAGTAAATTATCACATAACTTATTATGCAATGAGCCTTAAGTAACAAAATGTATTTCTTAAACTTTGATAATTGAGAATGCCATGAATTTTACAAAATTGATAAGTAATGCCTCCATTATTATGCCAAAAAATGAAAATTTGTTTATTTTGAAATCTAATCACGAGAACAATTCACATGTTAGTTAATGTAGAAAGCATGCTAATGAAAATCTTATACATAATTGTTCTTACTCATAACTTTCCTCCATGTGGCATATTCGAGCCCTTACCCCATTATTGATAGGGTTCGTGCTGTTCCAAGGCATTTGTAATATAACACCAGTGCTTCAATGAATCACGTATATCGTCATCGTTAGTGGACCGACGAGGTTTAAACCCTGAGTGATCCACACCATTAACAATTTATGACTAGTCACCGTTAAAACCAATATAAAAAAGGTCAAACAACATAAAAGTAAATTATGGACCAAAATGTCAAGTATTTTATACCCATGTATTCGGCATCCTTGCATGACAATCCACATGAAATGTGTTCAATTATCATAAGTATTTTATCATTTGCAAGTTTATAATCGTTAAAAGAAAACATTAGGTTCACAACATAATTTATTAAGTAAAAAGCGTGCATAAAATTTTTCATAATTTATTAAGAGAAATATTGCATTTGCATATTAAAAGAGTTTAATTGTTCTGTAAGCATTTACTTTCCTCAAACTAGGGGTCTTTAAGTGGATGCTAGGCGAATTCTCGTTATCCGCCCTTTAGCATGGGTTGCGGGCGAATTTTCAACCCCTAAATCTAGCGAGCGACTACCATATCTATTATCTAGACATATGCCGGTAACAAGTGTTATTAACAGTGTGGGTTTAATAAATATTTTGTATTGCTCAATGTTTACAATTCAATATGTATTTTCTTATTACAATTTACATAATTTTTTTAAAACAAAAAACAAAAGAGCCCAAAATAATCCCAAAAGTAGTTCAAAATGCAAAGTGAATGTATCGGTCAAAGATCAGTCACCAAAATAATAGTACAAACAAGTATAATTGTTCTAAATATTAAACCCAAAGTTTGACTAAATAAATCTTGAAGACTACCTGTCGCAACTCCTCACAAAAGTCTATGTTTGCATCCCACATGTTCTTGAGCCACATCGAGTCAAAGTCCTCAAAAATGAAGCATGAAGACTACCTGTAGCAACTCCCCAAGAAACGTCTCTATTTGCATCCCACATGTTCTTGAGCCACACCGAGCCAAAGTCTTCAAAAATGATCTGAAGTAGGTCCTTCATAACTACCAAATGGCTCTTCGGATCCATTTTCGCTAGATAAACCGCGCAATTTATACATAATGGAGAGGAAAGGAATACGAGGGTAAGTCTAAAGATTTAGTGAGTAAAAATGCGCATTGTACTTATGCCATTTTAATGATGAACTCAGTTTGATAAATAATGCAGCATTGTGAATGTGACAATTATTCATGAATGTAGTATAGATATAATATATACTACAATCATGGGAATCAATGATAGTTCCACTGTACGGTCTAAATGAGATATTATCATTTCTCAATAGGGTTGGCATTGTCCCGAAGGACCTATAATACAATGTCGGTGCCCCGACCATTATACATTACCGTCTATAACACTAGTAGCCTGACCGAGTCCGACCTCGGGAAGCTCCCGCTACTAATAATGCATGTCATGTAGTGACTCACCACTTAAGGTTGTGCCGGTCTTGAAATAACCAATAGATCCAAGGCTTATATATCAAATCTACACACACATTTGACCATAGAGTTAACTTGTATAGTAAGCTCATGAACGTTATCCCGCACGTGCTGGTGTACCATGTTATACGATACAATTAATCTTGTTCGTACTTTATATGTATGCTCTTACAATCTCATCAAGTTCATTATTTTGTTTAAAGAGCACATTTTCACAAAATGTAGAGTTAATATTATAGCATAAATGTGTTTATTGAGAGTTTTAAAAATGCGTGTTTTGTGAAAAAAATAAGCGTGCAATGCAAGAAAAGTAATGGCTAGCATCATGTGACTTTGTACTCACCAGTGTCGTGAAGCTCTTTCAAAGGTTCCTCTAATAGTCTCAAACTCTCAAAATCTGTAAAAAGCCTAATATTAGTTCTAAGTCCGAGCTAAACGAAAACAAGGGTTGTTGTCTGAACGTTTGGCTAAATGGACGAACGTTCAGCAAAACACGAGCTCAAATGTTTGACTAGAATGTTTCAGGCAGAACTCCTATTTGGTCCAACAAGCTTTTAAGCAGTCCTAAACTGGCTCCAATGTTTCAAAAAGGATCTCAAACATATCCTAACCCAAAACAACATCACAATGCAACAAGAAATACACTAAACGATAATGAAACGCTAAATCATGCTAAAACCAAGTAAAACCTAGAAGGACATTATAACTTTAAAAGCTCCAACCAAACCATAGAATAAAATCTAAGCAGAGTAACAACTACATAAAACACGAAGTTGGTCAAGAAGATTACCTCTTTTTGAGCAAAACCTCCAAAAAAAGTTCTCCTCTCTCAAACCTCACCAAACACTCAAGCAGGATTTCTCTCACAATGCAGAATAGGGCTATGAAGGGTGTGGGAGGGGCTTTATATAGGCGAAGAAAAGTTGGGGACGCCTGCTGTGATAGTCTGCAGTGCAACGAACGTTCGGTGGTCTATGGCCAAACGTTCAGTTAACTATGTGTACAGTGGTTTAGAGTTGTAGGAGTATGTCCGGTCATTACCCATTGGGTCAAAGCTGGGTCAACGAATGTTCAACATGGTCCCCCCACGAACATTTGATGTATTGTTTACGAGTGGTTTATTGGTTTTGCTTGTGAATGTTCGGTGGTCTTTATGGCGAACGTTCGGGCTGTGTTGAAAAATTTCCAAAACTTTTCCAAACAAGTCCTAATAATCCGAGAGCCCTTATTAACTATTTGCTTAAGCTAATTATAGCCTAGTAGTTACCCCGGAGTCCTGGACACTACATGTCTGCGTTGGTCGTTTGACCTTCGAGATTTGAATGTTTTATACTGGCTAGCATCCATTAATTGCTAAAACTCCTATCAAAACCTAATCGTTAGTTCTATCAAGACTCCTAACAGTCCTAGAAAACCTAGCAAGCATCATCCATCATATTATAATGTGTCAAACACGAGCTTGGGTTCATCACTCAAATATTTAAATATAAAATAAATTTAAAATATTTAAAAGTCTCGGGTTTTGTGAATTGTGTTAAAATAATTGTCATATATTTAGGGGATGTTACTGCATATATATATATATATATATATATGTGTGTGTGTGTGTGTGTGTGTGTGTGTGTAAAATGAATATAAATACATATTATAAGATAAACATATAAACAAACTCGAGATTAAATAGTTCAAAATTTGAGCTAATTTATCTAATTACTCAAATAATAAATCTTAATCATAATTAAATAACTAGTAATTAATATGAATTTTATACAAAAAAGAAGAAGTAATCACCTTATTTACTTAATAAATAGAATGAATACATTAATTGAGTGGTTCATAAACTAACTCAATTTATTGAAAAAGAAATAAATAGAAATTGAACAAATTATCTAACTTGTGGATAATCTCAAATTCGATTCGTGTTCAAAAAATAGGCCGATTCGTGTTCTAATTTCAATACTCGACTCAAATTAATTGTAACCTAAATGCATGCAAAGAGGACTTAGCCAACCATTACCTCGTGTTTTATTTTTTTGATATGGCCACACAAAGGAATGGGAGGAGGATTCGAACTA
>JADOBO010000104.1:0-62349 GCA_016403345.1 Corylus heterophylla | reverse complement strand
CACCAGCCTTGATATGAAAAGTGTAATTTTTAGGTTTTGTAACTTTGTGCGAACTAGGGCTCAAACCCTATGATTTTTAGGATTTTTAGAGTATTCCTAAGGCTTATAAATAGACCCTTAAACCTATAGAATAGAGACACAATTTTCAAGGAGAAGAATTGGAGCTCTTCAAGTTCAAGTTTCGGGTTTATTCTTTACCTTCTATTTTTATTTTATTTTATGAAGATGTTTAATATCGAACTCATGTGTAACTAATTTATCATGTAGGGCTAGATTGAGCTCTAGTTATGTTTCTTTAATATTCAATATTGGCGCCTTTGTGATAATCATGTTGTGATATTTAACTTGATTAATTCCTACTTTCATGAATTCCTCATATGTGTTTGCCTGATCAACATATGCATGTGGTATGGACTAGTTAGTTAAATCAATTTGGATGACCGAGTCCTGGGTCTAGTAAAAGTAACAAAAGAAATCGACGCCGAGTTATTGGGTTAATCAATATGGGAACCGAGTAGACACCCATGCCCTAGACCTCATGTGTTTGTCGATTTCCACAAATTCATGTTTTCTTAAAGAAAACTTAGTAGACACCCATGCTAAATCCTTTAAGAAAGAAAAGAATTAGAGTAGACACCCATGCCTAATTCGTTGCTTAGGGAAATCAATAGCTTAAGGAGTAGACACTCATACCCTTAAGTTGACAAACATCAAGTATGCATGACATGATCAAAGCATTGACATATTGTTATATTATCTAAATATAATTAGTGGTGGCTATCAAAGCCCTACCATTTATTATTATCAAATCAAAATCAAAATTTGTTTTGTTTTACTTAAGGAATTTATTTTAAGCAAAATTTAGCAATCCTCGTGGGAATGATCCCTGCATTTGCATCATATACTACTATGTTGACCTTGTGTACTTGCGGGTAAAATGTACAATTATTTTTCTATTAATTTAGGTAGATATTTGCACAACACGAGTGGGAGAGGCCAATCCTGAACTACTTTACCTTCGACTCATTTGCTGCCAACCGGTCTTTGGACACCACATATCCATGGAAGAGAACCTGAGTTGGTCATGAAAGAGCATTTCCGTGCTGCATAAAATTTCTCCTTGCACAAGACACTCAGCACTCCCGTACATGTCGAATGTGCTCTTTAGGTGTAGAGCTATATATGAGGATATCGTCAAGTAGACAACTACAAACTTCCCAATAAATGGGCGAATGCCCGATTCATAACCCCGATGAAGGTGATAGGGGCATTAGATAACCCAAACGGCATCACCAACCATTCGTAGAGTCCTTCGCACGCCTTGAACGCAGTCTTCCATTCATCACTAACCCGCACTCCAAATTTGATGGTACCCACTTTTCAAGTCTAATGTAGTGAATATTGTTGCGCCACTCAATTGAGCTAGTAAGTCATCCAATTGAGGAATAGGAAATATGTACCTATCGTGATCTTATTGATGGCGCGACTATATACACACATTCTCCATGAGCTGTCCTTTTAGGTGTAAGCAATGCTGGAACTACACATGGGCTCAAGCTCTCGGATATGTCCCTTGGCTAGTAACCCTCTAATTGTCGCTGCAGCTCTTCGTGCTCCTTGGTGCTCATGTGGTAGTGTGGTCGGTTAGGAAACTAGACCGGGCACCAAGTCGATTTGGTGTTCAATGTCGCAAGATGCGGTAGCTCTTTAGGTAATTCTTCCGGAACTCATCAAAAACTCCTCCACCAACCCCTTGATTGCTTATGGGACCTCCTCCTCCGTGGAGTGCACTCCTTCCCAACTAGGACATACACTTGATCGAATAACGCATCTCCTTAATGAATTCCTCTTAGCCAAGAGATTTTCACCCCCCTTTAGAAGGTTTAGGTCGATCTCCGGATTAGGCAAAAGAGTGAGTTTCACATTGTCCACCAAAAGCTATAGGTGTTCTTCCTTCTATCATGATGAGCATTCCTATCATATTGCCATGGCCTCCTAGCAATAAGTGGCACGCTTCCATGGCCACCACATCACACCAAATTTTGTCTTTATACTTGGATCCAATTGAAAAGTCACAAGGCAACATTTGGATACTATTACCTCGCTTTCCTTCTTGAGCCACTCCAAGCGGTATGGTGTAGGATGTTTCTCTGCCTCAAGGGCTAACTTTTGACCGCTTTTCCGCCACCATGTTTTTGCAATCGCCTCCGCGATGACAAGCTTGCATACTTTTCCCTTTAGTGCACGTGGAGTGAAAAGATTGTGGCGCTGCCCATCGTCACCCTCCTCCTTACGGGTGTAAAACATATCCTCCGTACCATTAATAGAGGACTATCATCCACGGTCACAAATTCTTCACAATGATAGTTTCATACTCCTCTCCTCACCTTGCTCACCAAGGTGTCTCTCGAATCAATAAGTAAACCCTTACCATATTTGTCCCCTTTTGGCAATCCGCCATCCGTGGCCGGGTTCGCTCAAAAGCATTTAGGGCCACTAGTAGTTGCTCCTAGGTTGGGTGGTTTGTTAAGTGCCAAAATATTTATATTTTAGCCCTCAACTTATATTTGTTAATTCCTTAGTTTTGATTAATTTATGCCATTTTAGTTCTTTTATGTGCTTTCTCCGTTTTTGTAAGCTTTTGGAAGAAAAGGAAGCAATTTCGAAGTTTTGGGCTTAACAAGCTATTTTGGGAAAAGTTGGAGGCTCGTAGTGCGATCGATCGCAGTGGAACTGCGATCAAGAGCACTACAAGCGAGGACCAAGATTTAGTGCAAGGTGTGCGCGCGCACAAGCAGAGCTCGATCGCACTGCGATCGAGCTCCCAAGATAGATGATCAATCGCAGTCCTGCAATTGATTGCATAGGGGCTGCGATCGAGCACACTGCGTGAGGAGCAAGCCACCGCCACCTTTTATGGAAAGTGTTGATTTTAGGGTTTTGAAGTTTTGTACGAACTAGGGCTCAAACCCTACGCTTTTTTTAGCGTTTCTAGAGTATTCCTAAGGTTTATAAATAGACCCTTAAACCTTTAGAATAGAAACACAATTTCCAAGGAGAAGAATTGGAGCCCTCAAGTTCAAGTTTTGATTTATTCTTTTCCTTTCTATTTTATTTTCTGAAGATTGTTAACATCAAACTCATGTGTAACTAATTTACTTAGTAGGACTAGATTGAATCCCTAATTATGTTTATTTAATATTTCAATATTGGCGCCTTTGTGATGATCATGTTGTGATATTTAACTTGATTAATTCCTATTTTCATGAATTCCTTATATGTGTTTGCCTGATCAACATATGCATGTGGCATGGACTAGTTAATTAAATCAATTTGGATGATCGAGTCCTGGGTTTGATAAAAGTAACAAAAGAAATCTACACCGGGTTCTTGGGTTAATCAACATGGAAAACTAGGAGTATACACCCATGCCCTTGGTTCCATGTGTTTGTCGATTTCCATAGAATCATGCTTTCTTAAAGAATAACTTAGCATACACCCTTGCTAAATCCTTTAAGAAAGAAAAGAGTTAGAGTATACACCCATGCCTAACTCATTACTTATGGAAATCTATAGTTTAAGGAGTATACACCCATGCCCTTAGGTTGACAAACATTAGTGATAAGTGCCAAATATTGCATATTTTGACCCCCTTTATTTACATTAGTTAATCCTTTAGCTGTGTCGTTATTTAATATTTTTTGTTAGTTTTGTGTTTTTACTGTTTTATAGATCATTAAAGAAAAACTATAGCTTTAAAGGGAAAAATGCAAAATTTGGAAGAAAGCATACTTTGAGAAGACCTAGATGAGGTGATTAAGTTTAACCAAATCCAAGAAAAAGGTTAAATCAGATTAAATTGGATTAAAGATGAGATTGATTCAAATTCAAATTCTGCACACGTCTCAGTATTTTGACCATAACATTCCGTTCAAATATGAGATTGAAGTGATTCAAGCGGAATTGGAAAGCTAACTCAAAATACTACAATTCATTGTGAAATATAATTTTCCTAATTCGACGGTTACTATGCCAAAATCGCCCGCAATTGAAGGATACAAATCTGACGAATCCTTCCGATTTGAGTTCTATTTTGACTGGGAGACATACCTCTGAATTATCTAGGTTTTATAGGACTTCTAGGACTTTCTTAAGCTTATAAATAAACCTCTTTGCATTTAAGAAGATATATAGAATTCCAAAGAGCAAAATTTTACAGTTTTTCTCTTTTAGTTTAGGTTTTATTTTTATGTGAAGCTAAATTCTCAACTAAGGTTAGGGATGAAGCCTTACCGATGAAAAACATCAATACTTTCATGTAAGTCTTTATTTATCTAATTTTATTGGGTTTAATATTTCAATTGTTTTACTTATTTTCAATGTGTGGAGTGATTCTTGTATCAGTATGATTCAATGATACACTTGATGATTTAAGATAATTTCACATAATTGATTACTTGATTTTATTTGCCTAAATAATTTGATATCTTTTGTAATTTGTTCTACTGGATACATTTGGTGTTTCAATTAAGATTGGATATCTTTTTGATTTACTTGATACATCCGATAATTTAATTGATATTGGATTTCTCTTGTGATTTGTGCAATGTATGGATACATGAGATGATTTTGATTAATCATGAAGCATCAGAAACATATCTAAGATTTTAATTGTGAGAACTTTAGATTAATATTGATAAACATGAAAGTATGTTGTTATGATTCGTGAGTGTGAATTCTCAAACCTTAGTATTTTATCTCTTAGTTTATTTTAATTAGTTTATGTTTGTCTTTTAATTTCAAAATCAAAATTCAAAACCTTTTGAACTAGGTTAGGATTTAAATAGTTTAGATTTAAATTGCTCTTTCAAGAATACAATTTTTAGGATCGACCGCACTTGCAATTCATTAAACTACAATCGATTCACTTTAAGTAAAGTTAAATAAATTTGCACAACAATTAGATATGCATAACATGATCAAAGCATTGACATATTATTATATTATATAAGCATGATTAATGGTAGATATCAAAGCCCTACCTTTTATTATTATCAACTCAAAATAAATCTTTGTTTTGTTTTAATTACGGAATTTATTTTGAGCAAAATTTAGCAATCCTCGTGGAAATGATTTCGTATTTGCACCATATACTACAATATTAATGTTGTGCACTTATGGGTAAAACATACAATTATTTGCCTATTAATTTAGGTAGATAGTTGTACAACAAATTTTTGGCGACGTTGCCGGGGATTGCGGCAAATTTTGTTTAGAATTATTTTCCTTTAGTTGTGTTATTTTAATTTTTAATTTTTAATTCTATTTTTATCAAAAATCAAAAATATTTTCCGTCTTTTTATTTTTTCTGCTTTTCTATTTTGGTTTCAAATTGCGGCACTTGCAATTTGTTACCGCGATCGAGCGGAGGCCGAAAAGCGATCGAGCGCAAGGCGATTGAGTGCGCCTGTGGAGCATTCGACAATAGCGCCAAGTCGCTCAGAATCGCAGAGGCAATTCAACTTATGCAAGGTCGTCAATCTCAAGACTCAATCATCCTTCCACTGATCCCGAAATTGAACTGACAATTCGACAAAGGCCTAGAGACAACTTCGATACGTAAGAAGAGGAAGAAGTTGAGGAAATAATGGAAGATCTACAAGAGAACCCATCTTTAGTGCCAAGACCACTAGAGGCAAATCCACCACCTATGAAGACCGATGAAAACAGCTTTTATCCCGAAAAACCTCAACCAGCCATCATGCATAGCCTATCAACCAGAGGTGGAAGGCAATTATTATATATCCCCACAGATACTCAATGCATTGACTCACTTCAGAGGCACAGCTACTGAGGATCCTAACTTGCATCTTAAGGAATTCTTTGATCTATGCAAGCTTCAGCACATACAATGCCTAACTCCGGAGAGACTCAGGTTAGGCCTTTTTCCTTTTTCTCTGAAAGATAATGCTAAATTGTGGTATAATTCCTTACCTGCAGATTCCATCCATACTTGGGAAGAGCTAGCCACTGAGTTCCTAAAGAAGTTTTTCCCTGCTCAAAAGACAAGGCGGCTTAAAAGGGAACTTCAAACATTCCAACAAAGAGATGGAGATCTTTTCTTCAAGGCATGGGACCACTTCAATGCATTGCTTTTGAAGTGCCCACATCACAACATCCTTCAAGATGATCAGGTACAATTTTTTTATGAAAGGTTAGATAACACTAACAAAGGGATGATTGATTCAACTTGTGGAGTTGCAGTTATGAAAAAGAGCAATGAGGAAGCCATGGAGCTCTTTGAAACACTAAGTGAGCACTCCCAACAATTTTGTTCCAAATGAAGGTGAGGAGTAAAAAGTAAAGGCTTGTATGAAGTGAACCCAAATGGTGGATCTCCAAATCAGATGGCTGCTGTGGAAAGAAAGCTAGATATGATTGTCAAAGCCTTGACTGCTCGGAACATCTCATCTATTCAACAAGACACACAATTCTAGGTATGTGCCATATGTTCTCATTTTGATCACACCACTGAGACTTGTCCTTTATCTCCATTTGTAGATCAAGAAGAGGCAAATTATGTTGGACAAACCAATTACCCTCCCAAGAACAATCCATACTCCAACACCAACAATCCAAGGTGGCGCAACCAACCCAACTTCTCATGGAGTAACAATCGAATGCTCTAAACCCTCAAGGGCAGTAGAAGAGTCCCCAACAAGCAGTCCAACCAGTTCAGGAGCTAAAGAAGAATGACCTGGAGAGTCTTGTACAACAATTTGTGATTGCGCAACAACAAACCAATGCCAACCATGATCAGTCCATTGAAATGACCGAGCAAGCTATTCAAAGATTGGAAGTACAAATGGGGCAAATGGCTAAGGAGCTGAGTGAAAGAAAGCAGGGTGAATTTCCATCCCAAACAATACCCAATCTAGGAGGGCACCAAAGAATCAAAGTCAATACAACTTCGTAAATGGTAAGGTCATAGGAACTCAAGAGATAGCTCAAGCATCTCTGGATGAAGCCTCAACATTGAAGGTAAGTAAAATGGAGAAGAATGAATGCACAAACCTTCCTCAAAGTTTAGTAAAGCCAAAGAAAAAAAAACAATTTCTTAACATTTTTGAGACCTTGAGGAAAGTAGAGATTAACATTCCTTTATTAGATGCAATTAAATAGATTTCCTCATATGCTAAATTTTTAAAAGATTGTTGCATTAATAAAAGGAAGTTTCAGGAGCATGAGATAGTGACCCTAACAGAGGAGGTAAGCGGTATTGTTAAGAAAACTACCATCGAAGCTAAAAGATCCAGGTAGTTTTACCATTCCTTGTAGGATAGGAGACCATCTTTTTGAAAGGGCACTACTGGATCTAGGAGTAGGGGTTAATTTGCTGCTATACACTGTATATGAGACACTGGGTTTGGGGGAGCTTCAACCAACTTCAATCACCTTACAATTGGCAGACAGAAGCATCAAAAGACCAAGAGGTATACTTGAGGATGTTTTGGTAAAGGTAGGTAAATTTATTTTACCTGCTGATTTTATTGTATTGGATGTGGAAGAATCCCCTATGCCATCACCTCTACCTATTATCTTAGGAAGACCCTTTATGAGAACTACTGATACTACAATAGGTATGAAAAAGGGTATTGTGAGTATGAAGGTGAATGGTGAGACGATAGAGTTCAAAATATTCGATGCATTGAAATTACCTCAAGATGATTTGAAATGTTTTAATGTTTGTATGATCCAAGGTGTTAGTAAGAGTTTTGCAGACCAACATAATGATCCATTGAAGACCACCCTCACTCACAATTTCACAAGGTAACATTAAGCCAAATTATGAAGATGTTAATGAGGACATCATTGAAGCCGAGCACCCCCTTGAAACCTTTCCACCATATCCAAGTGTTAAGAGGAAGCTTCAATTGCATGAACTTGAAGAATTGAGGTATGAAGCGGCATGGGGATAGCGGGTCTACAAGAAAAGACTCAAGGCTTATCATGATAACAAGCGTGTCAAGAAGGAGTTTTATGTGGGATGTAAAGTGTTGACCTATAATTCAAAATTAAGTCCCGCCACAGTAAGCGTAAGCCCAAATGGTTCGGCCCTTGTGTTGTCACCCAAGTTTCTCCTCATGGAACTTTGGAGGTTCATAGCCCACAAAAAAATCTGTCATTCAAGGTGAATGAACACAGAGTAAAGCCATATCTTGAAGTGAAATTAGTACCAAGAGATGGAGATCTGGCACTCTAGTCTGTCCAATATGCAGCACCACCAAGAGCACTTGATCCATAGTCAGTAGAGTTCAAGTGCATATCCCCAAAATAGTAGTACTGAAGCTACTAGTAGAAGCATTTGAGCAGTCCAGGAGCTCGAGTGCATCTACTTAGATCAGTGGTACTGAGGCCACTAAAGGCGGTACAAATCTCTATCCTTTGGTTTCGTTTCCTAATTTTTTTTTTTTTTTTACTTTTCCTAATTTTCCGTAGTACTTTTAGTATTCGTATTTAAATTTTGTGTCTGTTTTTTGCTGTCCATTTTGTCTTTATACAATAAAAAAATTAAAAAAAAAAAACAAAAATTTTGATGTTTTACATTCTGTTACTGTGATAGAGCGCACCTTGCGTGCGCTCGAGCGCACCACCACCACACATGCACACCGCTACATGAGTGCAATCGAGCGCACTTGCGCAGGATCGAGCGCACTAGGCGGATATGGTCATGTGCCCTATTTTAAGTCACCTTCCTGCACTCTTCACTTCTCCCCTGCGCTCGCACGCCCCTAACACTCAACCCTCACTCAACTATCACCGCCCATCACCAAGCCGACCTCCACCGTTTTTACTCACCACCACCGCACCTCCACGACACCATTCACTCTCCGGCCTCCAACCACCACCACACAAAGACTCACACCCATTCCCTTCATCACCCATCTCCTTCCCATTCCTACCCACTCCCGATTTTTCCCAAATTTTTCTTTTAAAGGCAATGCGGGGTGTTTCTCCACACCCAATTGCCTCTATGGTTGGTTTCTTTGTTTTGGTGGATTGGGCCATTTTGCTGTGGTTTTGCAATCTAGCTTATGACACCACACACCAAGTGTTCGACAAAATTCCTAACCCAAGCTGCATCATGCTTAAAGCTCGCGCTTCATCCTCGGTGCTCTCAAACTCAAGCCATTTCCCCCACCCACTTGTGAGGAGGGAGCTGCTCGCTTGAGACCACATTTGCCATTAGAGAAGACTTCAAAACCTTGAAGCTACTAGATGGGCAGTTGTTTAATTCAAACGCCGAGGACCGAGGAAACTATTCAAGCATGTCACCTCCACTACATACAAAAATTGGTGGCAAAGTTCTATGCAAATCTGTCTTGCAATTGCACAAGGTTGGATGCTCTGTCCTCCATGGTTCATGACCAAGATATTGAGGTGACTTCAGGTGACATTGTCATCGCTCTACAATGCAATGATGAGCACCCTCCGAAGAAGAGCACTGCAGCCCAAACCTCCCGATTCTATGTGGCAGAAATCATTGAGGACATGTGTTAAGGGCAGTATGCAGACACACATCATAATGCCGGCAGCAGGTCCAAGCTACCTCCACAACTCTGGCTTGTGGACTCTATTCTGCATCGCAATGCCTTTCCCCTAGGGCACTAGACTCAAAGGCGAGATCAATTCTTACAAATACTTTACGCCTTTCATAAAGGTGCTTGGTGTTCCATTCCTACAATTATTTGGAACCAAATTCACAAGTTCTGGAATGGGGTGCATGTCGGGGGAGCTGAGTACACCCACTCATGGGGGTTGCTTTTTCCATACTTACTCACTTACATACTCCGAAAAAAGGGCATTAAGGGCACCTCAGCAGATGAACCAATCACCACGACCCCGAAGTTTGGCATTCGACAATGGAATCAAAGCTGTTCACACATGCCCTGTGGTGCCTCAAGCACCAAAGAATGAGGCGGAGGAGTTTGAGGATGAACTTATGGCGAAGATGAATTGCATCCGAGAAGGAAGCAGCAAAAGAGGAGGTGACTATCACTCGCACGTAGCACAATATCGTTCCATCGCTGAAGAAGTGGCAAGACTCGGCCGTGAGTTAGCGTGATCAAAGACAAGAGGCTCGGGAGGATAGAATCTTGACAAACCGAAGATTAACTACCTTAGAAGAACTGATGTAGTCCATTCTAAGTCGACCACCACCATCAAGAGCATCTTCTTCGGACAAGATTGAGAGGGGAACCACACCAAGTTGAAGACGTTAAACTTAGCACTCATGGGAGGCACGCCTTAGTTTTTCTTGTTCTTTTGTTTTATTTGTTTTTCACTTAATCTTTATGTTTATCTTTAGTTTGTTTTTTTTTTTTTTGTTTTTTTTAATTGTTTTCGCCTTATTTTGGAGGACAAGTGTGCTTCGATTCAAGTTTAAAAGCTATGAGCCATGCTCTTCTAGACAGCTTTATCCATATCCCGGTAATTCTTTCCATGTTATAAACACATTGGAGACAATATGTGATTTAAGTTTGAGGGTATGGGAACACTTTACACACACTCGTCCAGTTTCATGTTGTTTGCTTTGTTTGTTTTGTTGTTAAAAAAAAAAAAAGAAAAGAAAAGAAAATATATGCCATAGTTATTCATTCTAATAGGGATTTTAGTGAACTTTGAGATATTGAGACATTGCACATTGGAAGTAATTGGAAGCTTCATATTTATGTGCTAGTTCACTTTACATCTTTTTCAAACTTGTGATGCTTTAGCATGTCTTTTGTAAGTAATTAAACTTTGAGATTCCAATTCATGTGATGAGTGAGTTTATCTTTTCAAGCTTACTAATGAATGAAAATCATGGTCTTGAGTGATACCTTAATTTTGGGTAACATGAACTCTTGCATGATGTTTGTGGGCAACATTTCTCGAAAATCTCTCACGAGACTCCACTCGCCTTCTAGGAAATTCCTAGGGGTTTAAAAGGCTTGTTGCATATGCTAAATGCAATCATACATCCCACTAAAGATAAATTTATCTTTTTCTTTTCTTTTTTTTCATTTAGTTTTTAGTTTTGTATTGCTAAAGGACTAGCAATATGTAAGTTTGAGGGTGTGTTAAGCGCCAAAATATTCATATTTTAGCCCTTAACTTATATTTGTTAATTCCTTAGTTTTGATTAATTTATGCCATTTTAGTTCTTTTATGTGCTTTTGTTTTTGTAGGCTTTTAGAAGAGAATGAAGCAATTTCAAAAGTTTTGGGCTTAAAAGCTATTTTGAAAAAGTTGGAGGCTCGTAGTGCGATCAATCGCAGTGGGAGCGCGATCTAGTGCACTATAGGCGAGGACCAAGATGAGCGCAAGGCGTGCGCGCAAGCAGCAAACCTCGATCGCACTCGCAATTGAGCGCTTAGCACGATGATCGATCGCAGTCCTGCGATCGATCGCACACGGGCTCCGATCAAGTGCACCCTTGCGTGAGGAGCAAGCCAGCCGCCAGCCCTTTTATGGAAAGTGTTGATTTTTGGAGCTCTTCAAGTTCAAGTTTCGGGTTTACTCTTTTCCTTTCTATTTTATTTTATGAAGATGTTTAACATCGAACTCATGTGTAACTAATTTACTTAGTAGATTTAGATTGAAGCCCTAATTATGTTTATTTAATATTTCAATATTGGCGCCTTTGTGATGATTATGTTGTGATATTTAACTTGATTAATTCCTATTTTCATAAATTCCTCATATGTGTTTGCCTGATCAACATATGCATGTGGCATGGACTAATTAATTAAATCAATTTGGATGACTGAGTCTGGGTTTAATAAAAGTAACAAAAGAAATCCACACCAGGTTCTTGGGTTAATCAACATGAAAAACCAGGAGTATACACCCATGCCCTACGTTCCATGTGTTTGTCGATTTCCATAGAATCATGCTTTCTTAAAGAACAACTTAGTATACACCCATGCTAAATCCTTTAAGAAAGAAAAGAGTTAGAGTATACACTCATGTCTAACTCGTTGTTTAGGAAAATCTATAGCTTAAGGAGTATACACCCATGCCCTTAGGTTGACAAACATTAGATGTACATAACATGATCAAAGCATTGGCATATTGTTATATTATATAAGCATGATTAGTGGTGGATATCAAAGCCTTACCTTTTTATTATTATCAACTCAAAATAAATCTTTGTTTTGTTTTAATTACGGAATTTATTTTAAGCAAAATTTAGCAATCCTCGTGGGAATGATCTCGCATTTTGCACCATATACTATAATATTGATCTTGTGCACTTTGCGAGTAAAATGTATAATTATTTGCCTATTAATTTAGGTAGATATTTGCACAACATGGTCCCATTGTGGTTGAAGACCGACTTTGATTTAGAAGTTGCGTGGTGCTTCGAGCTGTGACTGGCCCGCTTGATCGGTTTGTGCTTCCTCCGGTTTCATGGCAAAAACTCCATAGGACCCTCGTGAGGCTGTCTTCTCACAACAGGGCTCTTTGATAGGCCTCCGACACATTATTGGGGTCAAAGAGGTTTAACGAATCCTAAATTTGGTGACGTAAACCTCCAATGTATCGAGACACTAGTTGCTTGTCGGGCCAGCTAGATCAACACATGTTAGATACTTGTAGAATTCTTCCTGTGTATTCATCCACGGACTTTGAACCTTGGCTCAAATTTTGCAACTTTTAATACATGGTTCGGAGTATAATTGTAGGGGAAAATGGCCGCCGCATATGCTTCAATAGTTTCTCCCACCGTTGATCTTCGCCTTGCCCTCGCCCCGGATTGCTTCAATGCGACCACCATGCCGCTGTTCTTCCCTAGAAATTGGTTGCGACCAAAGAAACTCGCCGATCATCCTGGCACCCTTTGAAATCAAGAATTTCCTCATCGCCGCTACCCAATCCAACTATTCTTTGGATTGAGACCCTTGGAATTCTGGAATATCAACTTTGAAACGCTGCTCTCCCATCGATTGGCATGGGCTTGTACATGAGGTTGATGCCCGTACTCCGCGCTTTGCAAAAGGGTTCCTAGCTTCAGTCTCCATACGTTGTTCGCCTTCCTCCTCCGAGCTGGGAAGTGAGGGTTGATGACGACGCCGCGATGACCCTCCGGATTAGCCAATCGAGGATTGGTGGCTGCAAGTTGGGCCCTCAATTTTGTGATCGTGTCCTCCATAAGTTGCCATTGTTCCACCGTGTGTTTCACCAACTGTCTCCTCAAAATCGTATACGTCCTCCAAATTTGCAAAGCGGTTCCCATTCTTCTTGTGTTTGGCGGCACCATGGAAAGAAACTGGAGCTTTGATACCAACTCGATGCAGCGAGGATAGTGGTGAACAAGAAAACAAAGAACTAGAAGGGATAAATTTTCCTAAGATTGTGAGAGACTATCACAAGAATCAAAGAAATCTTCTCAAAACAATAGAAGCTATCTATGATTTAAGGAAAATAATGAAGAACTCAAATCTGAGTATTCTTAATGAGAAAACAAAATAAATAATGAAAACTGGATTCTCGTGGCTTTAAGCATCTATTTAAAACCCTAAGACTCCTAGTCCTAAGATAACATTGAAATAAAGTCAATTTAGGAGTCTATGAAAGACAACTAAACCAAATAAAAGACTAACAAAGAAACCTAATTCAAATAAAAGAGTGAAAGATAAGATAGAATAAAAGACTAACAAAGAAACTTAATAAAAGACTGAAAGATAAGATAGATCGCCCTAATCTACATCTATGGAAAATTAACATAAGTGCCCGTGTGCGCTTGATCGCAGACATACGGGCGATCAATCGCAATACCAGAGAAGGGCGCGCTTGATCGTGGCACTAACGCAATCACGAGGAGAAATCGATCAAAGTACCGTGGACGAGCATCGCAATACTAGGGGTCGGGCGCCGATCGCGCAGTAAGTGTGATGATCAATCGCAGCCTCCAGAGACCCCTACTACGTTGCAAGTCCGGGATCGCGTCACCATCTTTCAAGGTGTCTTCACACTACCATCTGTTCGGGTCTTCCTCATATACTCCCAAGCATTCTGGTCTACATCACTTTACAAGGAAGAAGTTACCATGTATGTGAAAGTCAACTTGCTTATAAAAAGGAAGATATAATTGTTCATAAAAATGCATTGTTTTTCATTAACGAAAATTTAGATTTATCTAGGTTCTTGGTATAGCCTTTAGTAAATGTTGTAGTTTCATTTACATTAGATTCTTAGTCTTCTTTTCGAAAGGAAATGATTTTGTTGAAAAACATACGGTGAACATGTTATTATTTATATATTGTTTTTTCTTTCTTTCTTTCTTTACATTATTATTATTTATATATGTTTTTTCTATTCTTTTCTAAGACTGTTTTGCAATTTTTTTTAAAAAAATTATATTAAAATGAAAAACATGTGCTATAGGCTAGTGTGTACACAGTAAGTCTTGATGGAATAATAATATTAAGACAAACATCAATCCAAAGTCTTTATTTGCGATCAAGTATTTCATTGGCCTTCTTGTTCAATATCTCGTGAACCTCCGACATCTTTCCTTCCTATTTGTTTGCATTGGATTTCATACTTTCTGTAGATCAATTCCCTAATCAGCATCTTCCGCTAGAAAAGTCTATATTTACATAGTCGAAAAAGAAATCTAGACTTGTATGTCGAGAGGAATGTATCAACCCAAAGTTGACTATGTAGCAAAAGAAACGAAATAATTGGGATACAAGCCGAAGTGATTACAACAACCGAAGCCCATGCCCTTGTGTTTGTATACATCAAAAAGAAAGTTGCGCTGAATGCTAGCATCATGCCCGCCATGGAGATGAAGAGTGTGGCAAGTCCAAACATCAACTTCAAGGTAATGACTTAAAGAAATCATCTTCTGTAATGTGATGTGAGAATTGACAAGAAAATTAGTATTGAAGTAGAAGAGGAACACATTGCTATTGCATCTATTATGAAGAATAACATAAACCAGTTAGTTCTTAAAAAAATAGGAGTCCCTATTTCTTGATTGCTGACAGCTACTACAATGAAGGCTGCAACAAAAATCACAATGACAATCAATGTTGCCACGAGCATGCAATACTTTGTTGTGTCCTTCATCCACTTTTCACCATCTTTCTGCAAATCTTTATGCTTCTTTCTAAATATCTCCTTAGGTGTGTTGCCTTTCAAATTCTTCCTGTTCAAGTATGACTGCGGCACAATTTTTTCTATCTCCTATAGTTGACTAGGTATAAATTGACCGGTAAAAGTTGAACCATATATATGCAATCTTAATAATAAAAACAAACAATTAATAATATTATAACTCACCTTAAACCACAACAACTCCCGTTGCATTTGAAGGGCTACTCCTGATACGATATTAAGTCAATCTAAAGGAGCCAATTTTCCAGCTAAATGCAACATGTTCTCATTGGCTTCTAAAGTAACATAAGATGCAAGGCTATTCATGCCCGCACCTATCTCATAAATTAGATTGAACACACTCACTTGTCGGCATAAAATAGCAATGTGAAAAATACTCATTTTGTTTTCATCTTGTTTCCAAATAAGGCAAGGATAAGAGCGTGAAATTATAATTAGAAATTCAACATTTCCAACTTTTGCAGCTTCAAAAATTAAAGCCTTATCATTGTCAAGCAATTTTGATAAGATCAGGTTGTTTGGAATTCCATCCTTTTTCAAGAGTTTTTCAACTAATTAAGTGATGTGCAGATGTCTTCATCGAAGCTTTGTTGCAGATCCCTTTGAACCCTATGGTTGAGAAAAGAATGTATTTAGAAATCAGAAATGGTTTGGTAATAAAGAAATATTAAATCCATAATAAGAAATTATATTGAAAGCTTTATAAAATAAAATAAAATAAAATGCAAAGATAACAATAGCATTAGATGCGGCTACTTTGTGTCCTACTGATTGACTTCGTACGACAAATTTTGTCTTTGCAAAACTAAGCAAAAATCTCTTCTATCTTTTGAATTTACGTAAAAATAAATGCTAGATTTTGCCAAAAGAGAAAAACAGTACTACCTAGTTTTTTTTTTTAAAAAAAATCATTCAAATTAAAAGAGATTACAAGAAGGAAATAAAAACAAGCTAATCTAAGAAACCAAATCAGCATGGACTCTTAGCACCTCAATGAACTGGTAGGTCACCATAAAAGAAAGGCACTAGTGAATGCAGGTGATAAAAGCCACGGTGCTTTAGGATGGATAAAACCATCTGGAGTAATAAAACCCTTAAGAGCATAATTCTTAACAAGTTTCCAAAGAAACTGTGAAGATTTAGCAGAGAACATACAGTGAAAAAATGGTTTCTTTGGCAAACATCAAGTATATGGCCTAATCGGTTCAGGTTATTTTTAAAAACTCAATATGCATGGACCACTAACACTTCAATAAACATGAAAGAGACCCAACAAGAGGAAAAAAGATACTCTACATAGACACGGAGTCTGAAGCCCAACCGGTTCGGGTTAAACAGAAAGGTACACAACAACAAAACAGAAATAAAATACAAGATAGGAAACAATAAAAAAATCTAAGTTCGGGCAGAGGCGAAGGCGCGCGAGAACCTCGCCGTGGAAGCAGAGGAATCGCCAATAGCGGCCTGGCAGCGGAGGAGTGGCTGAGCAAGCCTTCACGCGCTGCAAAGGGCGCTCCATGCGACAGCGCATGTGGTATGAGCTGGAGAGTAAGATCTACTCTCGGCGCGTGGAGGTCCGATGGAGGCACAAATGATTGCGGCTGAAAGTCCGAGAGCCCTAGGATCTCGGTGGGGTGGCGTGTTCATGTTTGTTTTGTTTTTTTCTAAATAAAAGAGGGAAAGAGGGATTACAGGGGAGGGTCCTTCCCACTCTTGATCTAGATGGAAAAGAGAATAAGGGATCTAAGGGAATGCTACCAAACACAAGGTGGGTAGCAGCCCATTTTGCTAACTCATATGCACGAAAGTTGGCACATCTAAACACTTTCAAGCATTTCAACTACGAAGGAGAGATTAACACTAATGTCTGAAATTACAGGAGCAAAATGCCAAGAAGAAAAAAGAGAAGGCTGATTCACTGTAAGAATCACCAATAGAGCATCTCCTTCAAGGGAGAAACTAGTCAAGCCAGTAGAAAGGGCCAAGCGAGTGGCAAGAAGAGCAGCAGTGGCTTCGCCTAAAAGGACATCAGAGGAGTGGAGCTTCAAGGTGCCCGCTGAAATAATTTCCCAAAAGAGTCGCTAAGAACAGTTGCGTGCAACTAAATTTCCTCTCACAGCCACATCAAAATTTCCTTTGATGGTACCAACACAAGGAGGAGACCACAAGGAGGGAACTGAGGCAGCCTGCCAAACCGAGAGATGGGTATCGAACGTGGACCTTAGTTGCTGAATAGCCAGAGCCTGAATAGGCGCGTCTATGGTTGTGGCTTCCTGAAATTTACAAATCTGATTTTGAAAAAATCAGATTCAAAAACTTCAAAAAGTTGGAGGATCCGAGGCTGAGGATTGCAAAAAGAGGCTGCAACTGGGCTGCTGACGTTGGAGAAAGGTCTGGAGATGGTTTTGGACAAAGATAGGACCTCCATGGAGGCGGGTAGGACCTCCGAAGAGGCAGCAAAAAGGGAGAGGGAAGGAGGAAAGGGGAAGAAAGATGGGAGGAGGGAGCCGTGACTCCCTCCCCCCTAGCTAGCTGGAGATACAAGGGAAGTTTTTGGAGGAAAGAGAACTGAGCAAAGTTTTTTTTGACCTTTTGATAAACCTTTCTGAGTTTTTTACTCCCTAGTTTCTTGTGTGTGTACAAGTATTGCAATAGATTTACGAGACATATAGAATAGAAAATAACTTATAATCTCACTGAATTTTCAATAGTTTAGAAGTAGATATCATCTAAAGATTTGATGAAATAAAATTAGAAAATTTTTTCATGCAATAAAATTGTCATCAAGTTGTGATTAATGTAGTAAAAAAACTACTCGGGACATGTCGTATATATCTTTTCAATTAAAGAATTAAGTTTGGGTTGGAGGCAAACTAACAGGAGATTAAGGGACTTTTCCAGAATGATAGTTGACTTTCGCTTCCAATTGCGAAAGGTTTCTTGGCCAACATTTCCAACGCTTCCCACCAGCATTCAGTGCCGACATTTGCTATGTTTGGATTCATTTTCAGAATTTCCAATGCTATATCTGTACATTAATTTGATGAATATTGCAATAAAAGTGATAACTTCATCCAACAAATTCATCAAACAGAGTTATAGTCAGATGTAGGGCTTACCATGCAAATCAATGCGTTTTTCATCAGTCAACTGTTCAAGAGGAGTACTACTCAGAGAGAATAGATAGGAGACCATGTTTGTACGTCCTACATATGCTGCAACAATGAGTGGTGTGTCTTCATTCACATCAAGGATCGATAGCGGCTTACTGTTGATTTTCGGCAGCTGCTCCACAATTCTAACGTCTCCTACTTGAGCAGCAGTGTGAAGGGCAGTAAATCCATAATTGGTTTTCAATTCCAAGTCCTCCCGTCTCATCAATTTCAACAAATTCATTATATAAGTGGTGTATGGTGAAGTGATGTTGCTTTGTTTATTGTTATGGAAGCTCGAACACAATCTTTGTCTTTATCATAAAAAGCCTTAGCAATCGGCCAATCACCTTTTAAGGCCGCTTGAAGGAGGGGACTGTAGTCATCTAATGTTAAGATAAATCAGAATACGGAGAAGAGGAGAGAGAAAATAGTCAAAAGTACTATTTTACTCACTAAAATAGTCAAAAGTACAATTTTTTGTATTTTAACTACTCACTTTTTTAGAGCACACCAGGAGCTCACCATTTTAACAATCTATTTTCACTATTTCATTTAAATATTCTTTTCAAATATTTGTTTATTATTTTTCTAATTTTTATATTTTTGAATCTTTGTATAATTGTATTTTTTTAAAGATTTGCATTTAAGGGGAGATCAAGAGAAACTGATTTTAATAGCATTTTTTATTCAAGTGGTGATTGTGAATACTGTTTACTCATTATTATTTTTTTTTTCATCAAAGTAGTGAGGATGTAGAGGAGGATTTTAAGGCATTTTCACCAAATTGCCTCACTATTTTAACCAAAAAAATGGGTTTGGTGATTCACAATGTAGTTTTTGCAAGGGAGAATGGAACAAATAAGACTATAAGAGCATTATTAGCAGCCTTATCAAATTTTACTCACCAAAATAGCTAAAAGTACACTTTTCTCTATTTTAACTACCTACTTTTTTAAAGTACTCCTAGTAGCCTCATTATTTTAACTATCAACTTTCACTATTCCATTTCAAAAAAAAAAAAAAAAAAAAAAAATCAAAGCTTTTTGAATTTTTTCTTTTCTAACTTTTTTCAAAGAATAGGGAGGGAGAGAGAAAAGTTACATTATTTTTTATTTATTTGGTGAGTGAATAATACTTACTATCTTTAGTGAGTAATAGTCACTTCACCAAGTCAAAAAAAAAAATCACTTCACCAAACCAAAATCACTATTTGATGAGGCTATTGGGGAGTGTTTTTATGATATATATATATATATATATATATATATATATATATATATATATATATATAGTGATTTGGCTCACCAAAATAGTCAAAAAAAAAAAAAAAAAGTAGTTTGATTAGGCTACTAAAAATGCTCTAACATTGTATAAATTGAAGATAAACTCGGTCACCTGTTACATATGTGAGTGCATACTACCAGAGTCTATAGAGAGAAGAGAGAGCAACTTACCCACGTTAGTTTCATTATATTCGAAATCTTCACTCGGGCTTGGCTCCTCTACATTTATCTGCGTGAAATCTTGTTGAGATATGTCAGAACTTGGCTTCTCCAATTTACCCGTCATAGTTTGTCTAGAAGAGGTCCTTTCACTCCTCTGCAATTCTCTCATTTGCCTTTTGTCCTCCATTATGAGGAATGGTTATATCATCTTCTTCCTTGTTGATGGCACATTCTGTCATATTTTTTTTTAGCTGATAGAAAATTGACATATCAACATTTTTAGATAAGTTATGTATTGATTTAGAGAGAGAGAGAGAAGAATGATTCAAGAGTAAATGCTTTTCTCTTTCTCATTTCAAGTTTTCTTCCTTGAGCTTACACAACCCAGACTGATAGATAGAGACACCAATATATCTAATGGCAGTTTTGGGACATAACTACAAATTTAACTTTAGAGGGCGAGAGTGGGTTGAATTTTTATTTTATTATTATTTTTTTTAAGTTTATTTTTATCATGATTTGCGATCCTATTTTTTAGCATGCAGGACAATCACATTGCATTAGGCTACCCTCACAACAAAGTGATTGATTATCCTTTTCTTCATTTTTCTTCTATTTTGTCATAAATTTTTCTTCTACCAGATTTGCTAAATAGTAAACAAGAATTAACCACCATGACAAAGTACCAAGATTTTGATTTACAGATTTGGAAAGAAGAAGAAAAATGCATGATGCTAGGCTAGCGTTTTTTTTTTCGACATGTTTGCACAAGCGGTGGAAGAAAAATTCAAACCATGACAAAAGTACCAAGATTTTGATTTACTGATTTGGAAAGAAGATGGAAAATGCATGATGTTAGGCTAGTGTTTTTTTCGACATGTTTGCACAAGAGGTGGAAAAAATTCAAACTACTCCTTAAGGACATACAATGCTTACGAAGATTTAAAATCAAACAATATTCTGATACAAAGGAGAAAGGGAAAACAATTATTATGAAGATTTATTACAGGAACGTACTTGACAATATTACTTGCCGTTACAGATTGAGCTTGAGCTTCAAATCCTCTTGAGCAGTCCGAAGAAACGGGAAGTCTTTTGCTACTGATCAACCAGTCAACGTTGCTGAGAGTTTTGACCAAAAAGTGGGTAGAATTATAACATACCATTCATCATTATATAAAGATAAAAAGCAAATGGTTAAACGACTGTTTATTATATTATTGCCAGGGTCAATTTGTGGTTTAAACAAATAGTAATTTTTAAACGTTCAATTTGAAAACATAACTTTTTTTTTTAAAAAAAAAATACAATGAAGGGTTTAGTAAAATCGTGATGTAGATCGAGTGTTTGGGATTTCATGAGGAAGACGGGAATGGATGGTAGTGTGAAGACACTCCGAAAGATGGTGACACAATCCTAGACTCGTGCTGCAGAAAATGGAGTTCCCGAATCGTGATCGATCGCGACGATGATCGCGATCAGCGCCCAATCCTCCGAAGTGTGATGCTGGCCTTAGTACTACGACCAATACTCCTCTGTAACTGCGATCGATCGCATGTTCAAGCACGCCCAGCCTCTGGAAGTGCGATTGAGCGCCCGTGTGCCTACGATCAAGCGCACGCAGGGCACCATGTTACTTTTCTACGTTTTATTAGTTGTAAACCGACTTTATTTCATTGTTTTACTAGGATTAGGGTTTTGAGAGTCCCTATTCCGTGTTTTAGTAGTATTAGGAGTCTTTGAGGCTATAAATACATGCTTATAGCCTCTAGAAAACTCAGTTTATGATTATTATTTGGTTTTCTCAATAAGAATACTCAGAGTTGAGTTTCTTCACTATTTTTCCTTAAATTCATAGATAGCATCTATTGATTTGAGAAAGTTTCTTTGATTCTTATGATAGTCTCACAATCTTAGGAATATTTCTCCCTTCTACTTGCTATTTTCTTGTTCACCACTATTCATCTGCATCAAATCGCAATTTCGCTTTTAAAATTGCAATAGCTTCTTCTTTTTTAATAAAAAAGGACTAATTGCATGCATTTTAAAAGCTAGTTCGCTTTTGAATGCATCTTTAGCCTCTTTGGAGGCTATCTCTGTCGCTTTAGGCGATTTTTCCCGCAATGATGACACTATCGCCTCTCCTCTCGTTGATGGTATGTTCTCCCTTCATCCAACCATTTCAAGAGCCTATTCTCAGACCCTTCTTTGAAATTTTTAGATCTGGTTTTTCAAAAATTAGATCTATCAATTTCAAGAAGCCTCTTGCTTTCAAGCGTCCCCCCACAATGCTCCTGGGCTCCTCTGATGTCTGTTGCCGCCATACTCATCTCCTTCCGGCCACTCCTCGCTGGAGTGTGCTCCGTTGCTACCCTCCTTCTCGACCTCAACGGGTCCACCAGTGCTACTGTTGTTTGGTTTACTTTTGTTTTTCTATTTCTGTCTTTATTTTTTTGCTAGTAAAGACTTTTCAATTTGCTTTTGGAGCTTCTTGCTCCTTGATGGCAATTTCTAAAATGTTTTTGATGATGCTGTTACCCCCTCAACCACTCTCCTGTGGTTGTTGTTCACCCCCGCAAAGGTTTGGGTTAGTTGTATATTTCTTTGAGAGACATGTTCTTGCTTGTCCTTTGTTTAGGTGATATTTTTACTTTATGCGGGCGATTTCTTGGTTTTGCCTAAGTTATAGAGGCCCAGATAGTTTATGGTTCTTTGGGACCATTTATATGTCCATTGCCTGCTCGGTTGTTCTGGTTCCATATTTAGCAATCGTTTTCTTTGTTTGGGTTTGTTGTTGAGGTGCTCACCTCTTTTTCTTTATTCTATTTGTAATATTTTTGTTCTGGAAAAAAAAAAAAAATTTTGTTTGTACTTTTTAAATTGTAATTTTTTAAAAATACTTCTAAATGGTATATCACTACAAAAATATTTTTTCCTAACATGCATTTTTCCGACGTGTTACATGGTCTAACACGTCAAAAAATTTTCCGACGTAGTGTTTTGACGTATGTTAGGCGTTAAAATTTTGAGTGTCAAAAGCGAAAAATTTCGATGTGTCGATGTAACACGTTAGAAAAATTTTTGACGTGTCACCTCGACACATCGAGAAATTTGTCCGACATGTCAAATTTTGACACGTCAAGAATTTCCGACTTGTCAAAATTGACAAGTCAAGAATTTAAAAATTATTAAAAATAATAATTTTTCTTTTTTAAAATTTTATTTGGATTTTTTTTCAATTAAAAAATTTATTAATTTAATTTTTTTTTCAATTAAAATAATATATATTTTTTAATTCTTTTCACCACCATACATCGCTTCTCCCCCCAGCTCTCTTCCTGATCTCTAGCTTCTTTTCTCCATTTTCTCCATTTTCTCACTCTCTCTCTCTCTTCTTTTCTCCATTTTCAAAATCCCAAGCCCAAAAAATTTTCAAAAAATCAAAAACCCAAATCAAAAAATCAACCTGAAAAATCAAAAATCAAAAACTCAAACGTCAAACCCAAAAAATCTTCCAAAAACCCAAAAAATCTTCTTATCTTCTCTTCTTCTTTTTCTCTTCTCAATTTTTTTTGTTTTTTTCTTCTTCTTCTTCTTCTTCTGCTTTTCTTCTAGCTCACGCTGCAGTAGATTGAGAGAGAGAAGAGGAAGATTCAGAGAGAAGAGGAGCAGACCGCCATGCAGAGAGATTGAGAGAGAAGAGGGAGATTCAAAGAGAAGAGGGAGATTGAGAGAAGGAAAGAAGATATGGAATTAAATAATGAAAGAAGATCTAGCGGAAAGAATAAATAATAAAAGAGGGAAAGAAGAGGGGGAATTAAAGTTGAATATCTTGCTTTTTTTTTCTTTTTTTTTCTTTTTTTTTCTGACGTGCTAGTTTAGCACGTCAAAAATTTTATTTCATGTTTCTTTGTTTTATCTGCAAATAAATAGTGTTTTTGCGTGAAAAAATAAAAATAAAAAATAAAGGTAAACGGATATATATATATATATATATATATATATATATATATATATATATATTAATTTCTCAGATCATCGCATGGAGAATAATAAATCAAAGAAATCCTGATCTAAAGGCTAGAAGCAAGAAAAAAGTTATTTAATAAAGATCTGGAAAGATTTTGAGTTTCATTTTCATTTAAAATCCTTTATAATATAAAACAAAAATTAGATGAAATATATATAATATAAATAAACCTAATATATAAAAAAACAAATAAAAATTATTGACGCGTTCTAATTTTAGTACGTCAATAAATATTTAAATATTAAGTTATTTAAATAAAATTTTTAAAAATTAAATTGAATTTAAATTTCTTGACATGTCAATATAATCCTGACGTTTTGAATGTAACACGTCAATAAATATTGACGTCGCATATTCAACACGTCAAAAAACAATTTGTTGTGACACGTCAATAATTACTGACGTGGCAAAATTTGGTTACTATTTGTCACATCAGAAGCCATCCAATTTTTTGTAGTGTACTTTTCACCTTTCAGTTTAAAACCACATCTTAAAAAATGCACTCTTTAGTAGAATACATATGCTTTTTTTTTAAAGTGGTTTTCATCTCAAAAGAAACATTTTTATAATAATTAAATAAAGGAAAAACTTTACTTTCTTTTTCTTGACGAGGAAAAACTTTCCTCAACCTAGCCGCCAATTTACTAGTCATTCCTCAGGTCACTATTCACGCGCGCGGACGTCGCGAAGGCTAAGCACTCTGTGTTTTTGTCTCTCCAGCCTGATGGTGTACAAGATGATCACACTATTATTAGTGTGGTCATCACCACACCAAATCATGTAGATTTTACAGGAAGGTAAAATTACTTCCAGTAGAGGTAGCAGGACAAGAGTGGTAACTCTTGACCAAGAGTTGTATTGGGACTCTATAAATAGAGTCCCAAGAGAATGCATATTCCTAATTCTATTTTTTACGTGAAATCTTAGGTTAGTTTTCTCCTGGTTTTTCTGTATTCTAAACACTCTTATTCTCCACCGGATTTTCACCCTAACAGAAGAAATCATTTCTGAAGAATTTACAAAAATCCTATAATTTAGAATCCTACAAAGGGTATCGAGCACAAGAATATAGAAGAACATGAGAAGATTGAAGAACCAAAAGAAACAATTGAAGATCCTCCAACACTTTTCTCTGAAATTTATCGCACAAACCATGCATAAGTTATTGGTTTAGCCTCTTCCGTGGCTTTCTACAATTTGCATCAATCCTTGCAAAAGCCAGAGGAAAAACCCCTTATCATCACAGTCGGTGGATTACATTATACAGGTAATATTGATGCTTTGAGGAGAATGTATTTTTTAGAACAAAAATATTGGAGAAAATTCTTCACTCTTCCTTTACATGATTCTGAGAAAATTTTTCCCCAAAAATTTAATCCTGAATTTTCCGATAATGCCTTTCCATCTGCGAATTTTGCTTCGAGAAACTGTGAGAAAAAGGAAGAAATTTCGTATGTGTCTTCATCTGAAGATTTCTTCACATGTCCTCCTCCGTGGGAGGAAGAAGATCCAGAAGAAGACCCAAAAGAAAACCCAGAAGACAAAATTTCATTTTCTAAAGCAGAGGAAGAAAATTTGAAAAAAAAGAGCACATCTGGAGCAAGAAGATGACGGGTTGAGGAAAACTACCAATTCCCAACCCCGCACGCACTGCTTCTCAAAGTGAGGAAGAACTTGCCGTAAACGACGCCGCCCCGCTACCCAAGGTGAGTGGTTTGTTTTCTTTCAAACGACGCCGCTCGATAACTGCAACGACGCCATTTCAAAGCTTACTCAAACAGCGCTTTCGCTACCGTTATCCGTGATGACGTTGTTCCAGTAAATAGGAACGACGTCGTTTCGATACCGGATCGGGTTGAACGACCCGCTCCACGTATTCTAGATCATAACCGAAAACTAGATCCCGATCTACTTCGCCAACCATTCCGCTCCGGCCCAAAGTGGAAATACATGGCCCGAAAGTTCGTGTTATGAGCCCAAGCCCATAAAAAAAAAAAAACGTAAAACCGTAAACATCGAAACCCGACCTACGAAAATTGACTCGCCAAACTGACCGTATCATCAAAACCCGAACTAGTGAAGCCCAACCCGCCATTCTGTCTGTATCCAAAATCCGACCCGGAATTTAACCCGCGCTTTCAACTCGCAGTTCAGCCACTTCAGTTTCACCCGACCACGCTTGGCAAGGGAATTTCAACAATTTCAACCGTTCGCCTGTTCGCCCCGATTTCGCCCATTCAAAAATCTTTGGAAAGCTTATTGAGGGCTACAATTCTACTGGTTCTATTTACAATAATTTTAATAATTTTCAGCATTATAATCCTAGAAATAATTGGAAAAGAGGTGAGACTTCTAATCAAAGCCATCGAAGTTTGCACCAGAGGTTTATCCGACCCTGTTGGTTGGCTCCAAGTCAACACAAGAAGGTTGCATTCACTATTCCAGATTTGGCTACAGAGAGAGATCTCATCTAGCAAGCGCTAAGGGGTCCACATCCTTTACGGATTGTTAGGACTTTTGAGTAGAACCCTAGGGACCCGTGGCTCATCGGCATGCACCGCTACACTCCTCCGAGGACTGGGTGAATGGGTCATCCACCAAATCCATCTCTTGGATATTATAGGGGATCATTCAACAAATGCAAGGCATGTTTGACTTATCTCAAGATTATTGAGCTGAAGTTATTATTATTATTTATTGTTCTTATTTTTATTTTTACTGCATAATATTAGTTTGTAATAATAATTAGAATCATGCACAAATTATTTAGCTTGTAATAATTAGTATAGTTATTTAGACAATTGTAAAATTGTAATTGAAAATAATAAATATTATTATTATTATTATTGTGTTGTTAAATCTATTTTCTAACAATGGCTATTAAAAGTAGCATTGATTCCTCTAGACTCGAGAGTCTTAATGGAATGGATTTTAGAATGTGGAAACGACACATAACTTATGTACTCACACATGACAAAACATAGTATACCCTTACATCTGTGAAGCTCGATCCAGCTAACCTAAATGACAACGAAGCCAAACAGAAGCATGAAAAATGGATGGAAGCCGACTTAATGGCGAGAGCTACCCTTCTCCACAACATGAAAGACAATATCATTCCTCTATTCGAAAGTCATGAGTTTGCTAAAGATATGATGGAGGCACTGGAGGCAAAGTATGGCCCCAGATCTGATACACATGTACAGTTGCTATTAGACAAAGACAATTGTACACGTATGAGTGACAATGACTATGTAGGTGAATTTGTTAATCAAATGGAATTATTTGCAAAGGAGCTTGCAAATGCTGGTAATTCTATATCAGACAAAATGCAGGTAACCACCATACTTAACGGCCTTCCTTTATCATGGGAACATGTGGTGACTTCTTTCACACTTAGTGGAAAAGAAGTCTCTATGATTTCTTTACTAGTGATACTAGTACTCGAAGAAGAGAGAATGAAAAGAAGAAGGCAAAGCTAGCCACAAAAATTCAAAAGAAAATGGAAGAGTAAGCGAAACAGTAAAGTGAAAGCTAAAAGAACATGTTTCAAATGTGAAAAAGTTGGACACTTTAAAAAGAATTGTCCAAAACTCCTCGGCGTTAAACCATAGAAGGAGATTGCATGACAATCATTGAAGCATTGATGGCAGAACCAACTTCTAGCTCATGGTAGATAGATTCAGCAGCAACTAGACACATCACCAACAAGAGGGAATTTTTTGTGGACTTCAAAGAGAAAGCTGTTAGAGAGCACAAAGTTTACATGGGCAACAACACTTATAGTGACGTGTTAGGAGAAGGAAAGTGTAAGATTTCTGTCAAAGGTTCAGTTATTGTCTTGCATGATGTTTTGTATGTTCCTAGTATCCAGAGAAATCTAATATCGGTTCTTATATTAGATAACAAGGGATACAGGATAAAATTTAAATCTGGAAAGGTCTATATTAGGAAAGGAAACACATCTATAAAGGGTACAAAAGTTGACAATATGTATTCCATTAAAGTTAATAATAAAGTTTCCATTTCACATTATTCACATGTATCAAAAAGTAGTTCTTATTTGTGGCATTTAAGATTAGGCCATACTAACAAAAATAAATTGATAAGAATGAGCAAAAGTGGATTACTACCTCATATTAATTCTAGAGATTTTAATATATGTGAATCATGTATTAAAGGAAAATTGACTAAAGTCTCTTTTCTAAACACCGAAATCATCGAATTATTAGAAATAATTCACTCGTATATTTGTGGACCATTCGAACTAAGACACATAGAGGAATGGAATACTTTATTACCTTCATCGATGATTATTCAAGGTATGGATATATCTACCTCATCAAAAATAAATTTTAAGCTATTGATAAATTCAAAGAATTCAAATTAGAGGTAGAAAAACAATTAGGAAGATCTACCAAAACCTTGAATAATGATAGGGGAGAATATGAAGCTATGGATACTTTATAGAAAGAGAATGGTATAAAACATTTGTACACAATGCCATATAAGCCTCAACAAAATGGTATTGCAAAAGAAGAAATAGAACTTTAATGGAAATGACAAGGTCAATGATCGCATTCGCTGACTTGTCTATCCATTTTTGGGAAGAAGCCTTATCCACATCACTATATACTCAACAAGGTTAAGACAAAATTTAAACCTTTAACCCCTTATGAAATCTGGACAAGTCGAAACCCAACTTAGAAAATATAAAAGTATGGGGATGCAAGCCCATATACTTATTCCAAAACCTTTAAGGGATAAATTAAAAGATAAAACATGGGAATGCAAGTTCATAGGATATGTTGAGAATGGTAGTGGATATCAATTCTACCATTTTGAAAAAGGATTAATAGAAAGCAGAGATGCTGTTTTTCTTGAAAATTCAGATCAAATAACTCCTATAGAAGATATCGACTATTAGAAGATGAACAATCTACAGTAAGAAAATTCAAATCATATCACTCCTATGAAAGATATCGGTTTATCGTAAGATGAAGAATCTGCATATGAAGACATTACAAATCTCCGTGACAATGGGAGTAAAAGAAGATTGGATCTCAATATCCATAATCATGAAAACAAGTGGGAGAGTTAAAAGACAAAGACATTAATCAGTCATACTTAAAGATCATTATGTACTAAGTATAGATGACATAAATCTTCAAGATGATCCTTCCAATTACAAAGAAGTCGTGAAAGGTGATGATGCGCATAAATGGATAGATGCAATGAATGATGAACTAGACTCCATCAACAAAAATGACGTCTGGGAACTCACGGACCTGCCACAGCAACGAAAAGCTATTGGATGTAAATGGGTACTGAAGAAGTAATTCAAAGCAGATGGAAGTCTTGATAAATACAAGGCTAGGTTGGTAGCCAAATGATTCACTCAACAACCAAGTGTGGACTTTGTTGATACTTATTCGCCCGTAGCAAAATTTACCTCAGTAAGAATAATCATGTCTATAGTAGTTAAGATGGATTTAGAATTGCACCAATTAGATGTAAAAACAGCATTTCTAAACGGAGAATCAAAATAAGACATCTATATGGTTCAACCTGAAGGATTCAATGTGAATGGACATGAAGAAAAAGTTTATAAATTGAAGAGGTCATTGTACGGGGCTAAAGCAATCTTCAAGACAATGGTACTTAAAATTTCATGAAGGCCATCATGGAAATCGGTTTCGAGGTAAGTCCACTAGATCATTGTGTTTACATACATTATGACAATAATAAGTTGACTATATTATCACTATATGTAGATGACTTATTATTAACTGGAAATTGCTCGAAAATGATTCAAAATACAAAGAATTTCTTAGCATCTAAGTTTGAAATGAAAGACATGGGTGAAGCAACTTATGTCTTGAGAATAAAAATTTCAAGGGATAAGACCTCGAAATTATTATACTTAGATTAGGAGAAATATATAGAAAAGGTACTTAGAATGTTTAATATGAATAAATGTAAACCTCTAAATACACCCGTTTCAAAGGGTCAACATTTGAGCAAAACAATGTGCTCTCGAGACCAAACATAAATTCTTGAAATGGAAATTGTCCCCTATGCTCAAGATGTGGGCAATCTTATGTATGCTATGACAAGCACAAGACCTAATATCTGTCATGTTGTAGCATTGGTTAGTAGATATCAATCCAATCCTGGAAAAGAACATTGGCAAGTAGTTAAAAGAATATTTAGGTATCTGCAAGGAACTAAAAACATGGGTTTATGTTTTGGATTAGAAGATCTAAACATTGCGGGATACACTAACGCAGATTTTGCAGGAGATGTAGATGACGTAAATCTACAAGTGGTTATATATTCTTATTTGGGGGAACAACTGTTTCTTAGTTAAGTAAGAAACAAAATTGTGTTGCAAAATCCACAATGGAAGCTGAATATATATCATGCAGCACAGCAATAAGCAATGCTGTTTGGATTAAGCGTTTCATTAAAAGTTTAAATCTTGGAATGCAAGATGGGCCTCACAATGTATTTTGTGATAATAAGTCTGCCACCTCTTTATAAAAAAGTGGAACTCAAAGTTCCAAAGGCAAACACATTGACATAAGTTATCACTATATTCAAGATATAGTGAAGAAAGGTGAAGTGAAAGTTGAATTTATTCTCTCAATAGAGATGGTAGCTGATCCCATGACCAAAGGGTTAACTCTAGATAAATTTAGAGAGCATGTAGCAAAAATGGGATTAAAGAAAACTTAAGAAAAGGCTATATGGTAAAAATAGCATGATCGAAGGATTCAGTGGACACCTAAATGAATGATGGTATCCATTTCTTTTTCAAGATACACATAGTATAACTATTTATTTCAAATAGGGTAACATTGGAGATAAGAAATTGAATAAAAATTTTCAATTCAATTTACATATGGTTATTATAAAAAAATCATTAATTATAGTATTGAGTATGAACTGTATTCTTAACTATGACTAATTAATGATAATTGCCTAGATTATATGCGGATAAGAAGTTTACATGTTTTTGTGATACTAAAGATAAACATGTAGAACTAAGGTTTCATTACTAATTATAATAGTATGATCAAGTGGGGATGATAGTGTACAGTGATGATCACACTATTATTAGTGTAGTCATCACCACACCGCATCATGTAGATTTTACAAGAAGGTGGCAGTCAAGAGTGGTAACTTTTGACCTGAGTTGTATTGGGACTCTATAAATAGATTCCCATGAGAATGCAGATTCCTAATTCTATTTTTACATAAAATCTTAGTTTAGTTTTCTCTTGGTTTTTCTGCATTCTAAACACTCTTATTCTCCATTGATTTCCACCTAACGGAGAAATCATTTTTGAAGAATTTACAAAGATCCTATAATTTAGAATCCTACATAGCCACTGTATTTTATTTTATTTTATTTTATTTTATTTTTTTATTTTTTTTTAAAAAAACTATTAACTATATACTACATTGCCTTGCCTATGACATGTCAATGTGCCATCAAATCAAGTTCTTCCATTGTCAAAAATAAATAAAATAATGGTTTTGAATCGAAATTCAATTTTAATAATTTAGATACTTAATGTGACATGATGCTAGATCATGAGTTCTTGTTTCTCTCAAATGTGATGTGCTTTAAAATTACTAATAAATTCAAATTTAATAATGATCAACCTAAATTTAATGGTGATTTTAGAAGGCGATCACTTTTGAGAGGATAGAGGACAAAAGAGAATATCCCTCTAGCATTACTCATTGAATATGAGATACTTCTTAGCACTATTTACAGCCTCACCAAAACCATTATTTTGGTGAGACAATTAGGTGATAATACCTAAAAAGTCTCATTTTCAGTCTCACAACTTTGATAAAATATATATATATATATATATATATATATATATATATATAGTGAATAGATAGTACTCACAATTAATAATGAGTACTATTCATTTACCAATTGAATAAAAAATGGTATCTCTCTCCCATTTTTTTCTTTTTCTGTTTATCTCTCATCCTTTAATAATTAAAGAAAGAATAAATAAATCTTTGAAAATAATATTTAAATAAAACAATGAAAGTAGTTGTTAAAATAGTGAAGTGACAATACTCTAAAAAAGTGACTAGTTAAAATAGAAAAAAGTATACTTTTATTTATTATGGTTAAAAAAATTTAGTGAAGGCTGCTAATGATGTATCTATTCAATTCTATGAAACATAAATATTTTTAAAGTTAAAAGTTAAAATTAGATGGTCAAAAGTTAAAATGACCTTTGAATTTTATGAAACACATTTTTAAAGGTGAGAAAGAATAATATTACCAAAGGTTTCTCGTTAAAATAACCAATTTTGTTTATCCCTTCGCCTTGATTAATTGCTCTCACGCTCTTTCGTCAACAAAGACAAGCAAAACTTGAGCTTTATCCAATTCATATTTTGGGTTAAATTTTCAAGCTTAGGGGTTTTGGTGGTGTTTGGCATGATGGGTTGGACATATAATGCAATATTGGGGTTGATTGGCACCATTGTGTTCATATGGGTTGCCTTTGCCTAGAGCTCACACAGGTTGGATTGCATCACCGCTCTCTTTTTGGTTGAATCTGATGGTTGGGTTGTGATTTTTGTTGGGGTTTCTCTTTCTGCCATGGCCGCGTGGGTATGTAGTTTGTTGGGTTGATGGGTTTTTGGATTTTGTTTGGGGTTTTGCTTTATATTTTGGTAGAGAGAAAAAACAATAAACAAATTTTTCTTGCGCAAATGTAGTATGTGAATAAGTTGAAAGAGCTTACGCAACTCAAGTATTAGCTACATTTAGTTATTATTGTTCTTTTCTTAACTCCAACAAAATAGCATATTATTAGTTATAATAGTTACATTGCTACAGTAAATAACAATTTAGTGCTATTCATTGTAGTACACTAGATAAATAAAATATTATTTATTTTTTCTTTTTATTTATTGTTTTTTTATTTCACCTATTCCCGCCCCAACATCTTTTAATGCAATAATATAATAAAAAAAGAATGAGAAATTATATTTTAAAGCAAGTAGAGAATAAAATAGAGAATTTTTTGGAGTGTGTACATAGTTGTACTTTTTCATTAGGTAAAATACCTAATGCTGCTAGAAATGCTCTTAGAACGAGTAGCTAAATCTCTAATAATAGTCAAATTGACTATTATGAGTGCTTTTTCGTCTCTAAAAGAATGGGCAATTTATTTTATTATTTTCTTTTTCATTTAGTATGAACAGTAGATACGCTGATTAGTTATTCACTATTCACACTATAAAGTTTGTTTATTATTTTTTGTCTCTTACTTTATTTCTTTTACTCTCTGTCCTCTTTCTTTCATACTCTCTCCTACACAAAATGATATTTAAAGAAAATGAAGATCAAAGTCTATAGGATTGTATATAGAAAAATGAGTAATTAAAATAAAAATTTGTACTTTTTTAGTAACTATTTTGCATACTTATGCTGGAGAGGCTCTTAGAGCATATCTCTTCAAATAAAAGTTAAATTCGAAAAAAAAAATTTACTTTCTTAAATTTGAAGAGTCACTTTTAAAATGAACCAAATATCAAACTCTTCATTTACTTTAATTAAATATTATTATTTTCTTATTTTTTATTCTTGATAGATGTGAGAGAATGAAAATGAATATATAAGATTTAAAAAATTAAATAACTTTCACTTTTGGTACTTGGTATTTATAATGCTCTGTCCATCAAAATTAAATTAGAAATAGAATAAAGAGTTTGTTAAATAACTCTTTTAGTGAATTTTTTAAAATTTTAAAGAAAAACTAAATTTAAAGAGCTAAATGAATATCTCCCCATACCAAAATAATAGAAAAAAGTTTTAAAAGCATAATATATCGGAGATGAAAAATGGCTCATAATAATCAAAATGGACTATTCTTTTAGATATACTCTTTCATGCACCTTATGTTGTTTGTGGCAGAATGAGACAAAGATTTAATCATACAAATTTGACCGACCTCGTGAATATGAAACGGCTCTTGCCCCAATATTTAAAATGTCTCTTGTCTCTCACTTTTACTTTTTTTATTAATTAATTTTATCAACTTTTAGCGACTAATTTGGCTTTTCCCAATTTTGAAGATCGGGCAATATTTTATGAGCCTGTTGATGGCATCGAGGTCTTGCCAGCTGTGTAAGGAATCATTTTTTGGTCTCCAACAACGTGCAAATTATCTACTTTACCCGTGAAGACCAAACAGTTGGCAGTTGGGGCGAACCCAAGGACAAGCATATATCTAAAAGAACAGCACATGGAAGCACATGGAAGCACGTACAAACCGAAAACTTGAAAGGATAAGAGCCAGGGGTGAAATTAGTATTTATAGTTTGAGAGGAGCTGAAGTAAAAAATAAAAAAATTTGGGGGCATATTCTAATTTTAAAATCGGCTAGTGCTTGATGCAGGGTCTTATTTTAATCCGCATGTGTTGAACTAGAGACCTTTAAACATTTTTCTCAATTTTGATTACGAGACCAAGAGTGTGAGATCTAATGCTTATCAAAGTTCCCTTTAAATAAGCTTATGTCTTCAAGTGAAAGTAAGACAAGGTTTCCTTATCAAAGGTAGAACTTGGAAAACCTAATGCTCTTCACAATCAAGGGGGTTCTCTTTGTGTCATTATTCCGATAATCGGAATAATCAATTCGCATTAAATTTATCTCAATGAGACATTTCATGTCATTTTGATTAAATTAAAGAATTATGGATTTCATCTTGATTAGTAGTGTTCCCACAATGCCACACATGATTACCCAACAAACCAAGATTTTAAACATGAAAGATCTCACTTCTTAATGTATCAAAGTGACATTTACTACACATTTGAGTTTATTTTACTCTTGGAATTGAGAATCGTGTTATAAGCAATCGTGAGTTCACGTTATTCATATTGACAAGTTGTTATATAAAATAACAACTCACGTAATCCGCTTAGTACTACGTTGAAATCGCACCAACATATCAATCAAAACTCTCAACTTCCATGGTCAAGATAGATCATTATATTTGATATGTTATAATATGCCTAACAAGCAATGATCAAGCAAAGATGAAAACGAATATGCTAACCCATACCGGATTTTGCGTAGCTCAATTCGCTCTGTAACATCCCACTTAAACACGCTGCATTATTTTTATTAATAATAAATAATGGCAGTTTACAAACCTGAGACCCATTAATATTTTAAAACTTCTCAACATATTTTAAAAAGCATAAACAACACATCCCAAATGTTCAATTAATAACAGTGCTCAAAATCACATTATCTATGTAAATATTCTACCCTCGAACGCTTGACATGTGATCGCGAACGATTAATGATACCTGCATGGAAATATTTAGAGTTTTATCAATTGAGCATGCATGTAGTCCTATTTAAGGACTTAGGATAAGCCCTAGGTCCCATTTCGCCCCATTTTGAAACTCAAACCTAAAGAGTGAAAAAGAGGGAGAGAAAGAAAGAGGTGATCTCTTGGAGGATCATCGCTCAAAGTTCGGAGGGCTTCTACTTCAAGGTAGTAAGTTTAACCCACTCTCTAATTTCTAGTTTTATGCATGCTTTAATTCTGATTTTCATGACTAAATATTTCGGCTACTTTTTGATACAACGTAAGCTCATGACAATAATAATAACAGAAGAAGAAGGAATAAATACTCCTAAGATCGTGATACTATCAACGAATCAAAGAAATATTCTCTAAAACGCTAGATGCTCTCTAGGATTTGAAGGAAAATCATGAAAAAATCAACTCGAGTAATCTTATTGAACAAAAACTCAATCATAAACAACCACCCATGCTCTAAGGTCTATAAAGTATGTATTTATAGGCCCCAAGGCCCAAACCCTAAACCTAATAAAATGACGAAACTAACTTGGATTGAACTTCTATGAGCTCGTTCGGACATAACTTAGAGCCCTTCTGCATACCACGAACATAAAACATAAAAAACACGAAAATAACGTAGGCATCCGGATGGTCTCCGGACGAGGACTTTAGACGAGGCTCTTGGGTTTAGGCCTGTCCGGACTGGCTGTAGACAAGCTTGCAGGCAAGGCTCTCCAATCTACATCATTCTCCTAAGGTTGAAGAGAATTCGTCCTTGAATTCGGACGATTTTTTCCACGGTCCTTTGGGTGCCTTGTCAACTCATTCCTTTCTCCTTTCCTCAAGATCAAGACAAGGCAACACCCCACAACAAAAGTAATGCTCTTAATCATCGGTAGATTATGATGATTATTTTGTAGGCCCCACACGGCACCTTGCAATATGCTAGGCTTGCCGCGCTTCCCTCACACCTTTTCGCTTCCACATGCCATGAAAATACTCAAGAATAGGTTAGCTGTTGTCTCCATAGTGAACATGTAATTCTCCTCAACCGCATAAAACTCATCACAATCAGCATTAGAAGAATTCGACAAAATATCGTCTACACCAAGGAAATCAACATAACCTACTTCTTCATCATTAAAATTAGGCACTCCACTGGAAGGTCTTCATCAACCTCATTATAATCAGCGATGCCATCCATTGGTCCTTCCTCTTCCAACAGTCATCTTCTTCGAGGTAGAGACGCCAAATATGGGAGAAAACCAACTACATGTGACTCTCTCTATGTAGGATGTCAATGGTCTTTCCTTAGGATCTTCATCGTCATCATAGGTTGGTGGAGAATCCCAATCCCCGAATCCTTGTGAAGGATCTTCATCATCCTGATTGGACTCCTCATTAATGAACTTAGATTCCTGGAACTCCTCATCAACAAACTCACCTTCCTCCCCCACATCATATGGATTTGGTAGATGGAGTTGAGGATTGCAAATAATGGTTAAGTTGGTCTATTGCGGAATATTTGCCTCAATCCATGCCTTCTTTCGTTGAGATCACGCCCTACTAAGGATAACCACATCGTCTCCATCCACAAAACGTGGAGTTGGTTGTCGGCGACGAATGCTAGGACCACCCATATTGCCCAATTGGTTAGTGAGGATCTCTATCTATCCCTTCAGGGCCTCCACGTGTTGCCAACAAATTTTTGATTGATTCCTCCTCTCCACCGCCTCTCTAGGCACCTTGTTTTTGCCAAATCTTTCTATCTTTTCTTTAAAAGGGGACTCTTTGGGTTGCAAGCAACCTTAGAAGTCTAGGGTGTCGAGTTTGATGCCTACTTTCCATGAAATAGTATGATCATGTGTTGTAGGAAATCCTCCACACTTTGTGCCCCGCAAAAGGATTGACAAGTTCATCCTCAACAATAAATCTTCCTTCCACCTTCGTGTACCATAGTCTTGGTTGGCGATTTATGACGATTCGGACCACCCATGTAGTCCAAGTGATCGATAGGGACTCCATGCTGTGGGTTCGTGACCGCCTCCTCTTCTTCACGGCTATACCACCAAACCTCTCCTCCATGTGCCGCAAACGAATCATCCATTGCTTCTTACGTGCCGCCTTCTTGCGCACGTGTACTTCGTTCATTTATTCACAACGGTTGCCTCTTCCCATTCATGGAAAGTAACTTGAGTTCTGATACTAGCTGATGCAGCGTAGACTCATGACAGGCAAGAATAACAATAAGAAGAAGGGATAAATACTCTTAAGACACTACAAAAAAAGGGACAGCTTTTGACGTGGCAACAGTAACCCAACTTTTGCCACGTCAATAATTATTGACGTGCCAAAAGTGGCACGTCAACAATTTTTTTCCTGATGTGTTGAATGTGCTACATCAATATTTATTGACGTGTTACATTCTAAACACTAGGAAATAGCAACGTGTCAATATTTGACACGTAGCTAAATTTAATTTTTTTTAATTTTATTTAAATAATTTAATATAGTGATGTGGTAAATTATTACACATCAATAAATATTGACGTGTCATTCTTTCACATGTTAAAAAATAATAATAAAAATTATAAATTGTTTTTTTAAAAAATTAACGATTAAAATAATTAATAACAAAATAATGATTAACGATTAATAACAAAATTTGATAAAATTTTTTTTAAATAAAATTAACGATTAATAACAATTGGACATGCATGCAAATATTTGATGGTGAAAAAATAATATAAAAATACAGCAAATCTTGATTCTGCATGTGGATCTTATATGTTAAATAATAACATAGACATATGAAGAAAGTGTATAAACTAATTAGATTAATTAGTAATTTAAGGTACAATTCTTATAAGAAAACTCTCTTTAGAGTTTAGAGTATTAATTCTTATCGATAAAGTTGATGAATAATATCTATAACAACTCTGGAGGCCAAGCCGTCATGTTTAAAAGTTAGGGAAGCTACCCTGATAGAAAAATTACAAAATTAACCTTAATCAAAATAATAGCAAACTCTTCATGCGAATGTCGTCATGAGAGTGTTAGGCGAAGTTTATGTTCTACGATTAGTTGCAAGTGAAGGTTACAAGAGATTTCATAAATACAAAATTGTGGAATTGGATTCATAACTAGAAAACATTAATGCAATAGGATTTTTTTTTTTTTTTTTTTGGTGTAATACAAAATTAATTGTAGCATTTTAAATAAGATTTCCAATGCCACCAAGCTTGCCTTTATTTGATTAATGGAGTTTGACGAATCACGTTAGAGGCTAATCAAAAGTGATCTTAATTAATTGATTTGCTTGTTGATCAATAAAGAGTACTATGAAATAAAGTCACAAAGCAAAAGCAAAATTAAGTTAATTAAAGACCAACAAAATGGCAAATGACTTCCAAATATGTAGCTAAATTATTATTTAAGCAGCTGCATGTGTGCATACAACATAAATAAATTAATTAATTATAGTCATATATAGAGCATTATTAACTAGAAGACTAGTTGTCCTTCATCGCTCATCGAAACATTTTTGGACGCCAAATGTGGCACGTCGTAAATTTTTGCGCACGTTAGAAATTGGCCTTGGGAAGGTCAACGCCTACTGGCCGTCCCATCGTGCCATTCCTCTCTTCTTCTTCTTTTCTTTTTCCTCTCTCCTTCCCTACTTTTTCTTCTCTCCGCCAGCACCTCTCCCTCCCCATTTTCCTTTCTTTTCTTCTCCTCCTCACCCGATCCGGCAGTGTAGCTAGCTTCCTCTCCTCACTCTTCCTCAGCTCCTCATCTCTCGCTCTCTCTCTCTCTCAACTCTATCTCTCAACTTGGAACCAACAGCTAGCACTCTCTCTCTCAAGCTCACTCTCTCCATCTCGCACCAGTTCCACCTCGCCGCGCCGCGTCTTCAAGCTGCCTCCGGCCTAAGCTTCTCCGGCAATCTCCTCTCTCCGTATATATATATATGTTTTATATTGTGTTGTGTTATGAATTTTATGTTTTATTTTGTCATGAATCTGCATGATGTTTCATTAATGCACTGAATTGAGTATTCGTGAGCAATTAATTGAGGTGCTAGTTTCATTTTTTTGTATATGGTATATCTATATATTATTGTACGTTATATGCACATGCATGCAAAATGACGTTTCTCATGCTAGGTTCTTGTTTCAAATTATAATAGTTTTTTAAAAGCGGTTTTTTGTTGTTTTTTTTGCACCAAAAAGTTGGCTTGTTAGCAAGGAATTTCTAGAACATTATGTCAATTTTAATCATTTTTTTCAATCATTTTACCTTCTAATCACGTGCAGTGGTGAATTATAAAGACGTAATTTAATAATTTGTTTAATTAATATTCAAATATAAAAAGTCTTAATGTTGAAAGAATGATTAATATTCAAACATCATAAACGACATCGATCCCTTATTTGTAAGTTATAAATTCACACAAGGAAATGATTCAATCCGAATTCCATGGATTTAATGGGAAAAGAGTTGGCAAAAGCACAAACTTTGTCAAACTTAGAGAGAATCCAAATGAATAAGTAAAAGTCATGACTTTGTTTGTTAGACTATTTTTTCTTTCACACTTTTGTTTTGAGTTTTTAAAACAAAATCATAATTAAACACATAACCTAAAACACAAAATATTCAAAACGATTTTTACTTAATTCTATCCCTACATAAAATATTTTTCAAAAAAAAAAAACCCATCCAAAAGGATTAAAATTTTGGTTTGAGTTATATATTGGGTAGTTGTATTGATTGGTAGTTGTTCACTACACATTACATCAACACAATTAATTAAGTTGTGCATTGGATAAAATCTTGTATATATCTTATTTTTAATATGTGAGTCATGCATACATATGGTAGTGAATATTTCATACACTGTATACGTAATTAATTGGGTGCGTGCTGTTTTTTGCAGGTTACCATGAGTAGTAGGGGGAAGATAAGAGCACAGAGGGGCTTGTCTTTAGTGCGGTAGTCTATGTCGCATGGGTTTCCATCATACCACCTTGATGACAGTGAGCAACAAGACGTTGCTCAACTTATGGGGCTGCAGGACGGGTATCGACTAGTACTTCCAGGTGATATGGAAGGGGAGATCCCTGTCCATAATCCATATGGTCCGGCAAGCATGGCCTAGATGAGGTATCGGTCTGATTCGTATCCAGACAATGAAGTTAGGGCAGAATCCTCAAGACTATGTAGAGCGACAATACACCCAGATATAGCAGTGCATGCATAAAAGTTTTTGAAAGATTGAAAGTTTTGAAAGTTGTTGAAATTATGTCTTTGGTCTTTTTTTTTTTTTTTGGTTTTTGATTATCAAAGCATTAGTTTCTAACTATATTAGTGCGATATCAATTATATTTCAATGCAACTACAACTTTATAAAATTATAAACATTCTAAAAATACAAAGTGGTGGCGAGGACAAGGGAGATAGAGCCCCGGAACACATGACTGGTGGGATAGTCGCCATGGATGACCTGGCACCAGCCTGGGCTCGGTCTCCGCCGAACGGTTAGGCCTTTGACAGATCGAACGATAAGTAAGTGTATATGCTCAAATGTCATACATATAAGTCTTAATTACTTGTAGTTAGTATTCAATTCGAAATAACTTATATCGGTACTTTTTAATCTGTTAGGTACTGATCCAGATGGAAACACCATTATTGAGGTAGTTACCATTCTTGACTCGCACCGATTGCCAGGGGTCCCCGCCGGCAAAAGGATCATACTTGAGTTCAATGCTTCATGGCAGCTTGTCGGCTTTGGCACCATGAGGTTTACACAAATGGCCGGACACGTCATAAGGAGCGGAAATTATGTCTGAATACCGGATGACTAGACGAAGGTACCGCAACGTACCAAGGAGGATATATGAGCCTTGATGGTATATGTATTTTATTATGTCAAACACTCATAATGTATGTATATATACACTCTAAGTTGTATATATATATGTGTGTGTGTGTGTGTGTGTGTGTGTGTGTGTTTATATCTATATACATATACACATATATTTTAGGTTTTTTTAATTTATCAATTTTGAACTTGTGCAGGTAGACTTTTTCGTCCTACCCAAGTGCAACTTGGCAGTCGTAAAGAAGGACGTGTTCTGAGATATGGGCTCCAAGCTGAGGACTTGGAGGCACGAGCTAAAAAAAGTTCTTGCTATTACGACGGACGATACTGCGGCCACCGTACGGGAGAGAGTGGGGCAAGCAAGTACAACACTGTCGACTTGGAGATCTTGTTGGAAAGATGGTGTAGCCAGAAGAACAAGGTAGGTCATAAGTTATACTATAATTTTGTGTGGTGTCATTAATTGTAATTGTGTTAGTAGTAATATATTAAGAATGTTAATTGTGTAGGATTATCGGCGTGTATGAAGAGCTTATGAGCATTGAACAATACGCCCCATTACACCGAGTCGAAGAGCTACGCTGTGGTGACACATGAGGAGGTCGTGGTGACACTTATATATGTAAACATTTTATATATAGATATATTTAAACATATCTGTATGTTCTATTTTTTCTGAGCCATACATGTGGGCACTCCTCCTACTCGTGCACAGCCACATCCGCACACACAAGAAGAAGGATGGTCAATATCCGAATGACATAGTCAAGGAGAGATGTGTATGCTACTCACCTTTCATATGTTGTTTTGCTTATATATGTGATAATTTATTTGTGATTAACAGCTTGTATGACCCATCGACTCAATAATTAATGTAACATACAGAGAGGATGGAGGAGCTTATACCACCGACTCGCAAAGATCGTCAAGCATGACAGAGGGGACGGTCAGGTGGGTGCCGAACGATGCGTACGCCCAAGCGCTTAGAAATAAGCCTGAGTACGCTGGTAGGGTTCGGCAAGCTAGACTGAATATTCTGCCTGTGTGGGGCTATATACACTCATACTATACAACGTTACGTGCATGGTCACAAAACACCGGCACTCCATGATCTCACAAGAAAGTCTTGACAGAGAGCGCTGAGGCAGAGAGGCAAAGCACAAGGCGCAGATAGATGCCTTGTTGGCCGAGCGGGCGAGCAATGCCGTAGCTCAGCAAGTGGCAGAGTAGGTGGCTGCGCAGATGGCTGCTAACAATGCACAGTTGGCTGAAAAGGAGGCTCAAATGACGGCAATGTTTGACGCCTGTTTTCGCCAACTCGAGGAAATGATGCTGTCGAGCTCCGTGCCAGACAAAGCATCCCTACCCTTTGCGATTGTGTGATCGTCTTCGATAGTGGGTCGTAATGACATTTTTTAATGGTCAATGTGGTTTTTAGAACTGTCCTTATATATATATATATATTTGCACTTCTAAATTTAGAGTTTGGATATGTTTTAGTCATTCTCATTAATGATGGTGTAAATCCTATTGAATTTGATTTATATATCATGGTTGGTTTGGTGGTGGATATGGGTTAGAGCTTTGCATTTGAAGTGTTTGGTATTGTGAGATGGACCACTATGGTCCTTGTAGAATATTGTTTCGTGTATTTGATTTGATTACTAAAATATGTTAGGGGTGTAGATATAAATCTAAATTTGTTGAGTATGATGTCCTTTGTTTACATAGTGACGTTGCCCAATGATTGTTTGTTGTACATAAGTTATTTCTTGATGTACGAGTTAGATATATATGATAACAGAAATAGTTTTATTGGTGTATATGTATTTATTTGTGGTTGGCCATTTGCATTTGGTATATATGTCATTATTTGTATCTTGAAGCTAGTTTTGGTTGATAGTCTGTGAACGACGTTGATGGATATGAATTATGTTATTTGCATAGATCAATGGATATGTATATTATTTGCATGGATTGATGGATAAATTGTATATCAGGTTAATTATAATCTAAAATTCGTATAGACCCAAAAAAATTCAAAAAATATATAGGGGAAAAAAATCAAATTATAAAACTCACCAAATTTTTTGACGTGTCATAACGCAAATTTTGACATGTCATAAAGTTAGACGATTAGAAAATTTCGACATGTCGGATTGGCACATTAAAAAATTCTTGACGTGTTAAATCTAACACGCCAAAATTTTTTGACGTGGCATTTGGCACGCCAAAAATTTTCTAACGTACTCCGACACGTCCATAAATTTTTTCTAATGTACCAATTTTGACACGTCAAAATTTCGACGTGTCGTAAGTGACACGTTAAAAATTTTCCGCTTCTAACACCCAAAATTTTAACGCTCGACACATGTCAAAAATGTCACGTTAGTAGAATTTACTAACGTGTCAGATCACCTAAAATGTCAGAAAATGCATGGCAGGAAAAAATTCTTTTTTTTTGTAGTGAGATCGTGATACTATCAATAAATCAAATAAATCTTTTCTAAAAAGATGCTCTATAGGATTTGAAGGAAAATCATGAAGAAACTCAACTCGAGTAATGTTATTGAACAAAACTCAATCATAAACAACCATCTGTTCTAGGGTCTATAAAGTATGTATTTATAGGCCCCCAAACCCTAAATTTGATAAAAGTATGAAACTAACTCGGATTGAACTTTTTACAGAGCTTGTTCGGATAAAACTTAGAGCCGTTCGGATGGCCACAGACATAAAACATAAAAAACCTGAAAATAACATAGGCGTCCGGACGGTCTCCGAACAAGGACTTCAAACGAGGCTCTCGGGTTTAGGCCTGTTCAGATGGGCTGCAGACAATGCCCTCCGATCTACATCACTTTTCTAATTCCATGGGTCAATATCCATGTACTTTTTTTAAAAATAAAGTTGATTATTTACTGAAGATTCATGAAAACTTTAAAGATGGATTTCCTTTATGCGAAACAGTGTTAATGCATCTACATCTCAATACTTTAAGATGTCATTCCTTGATTAATTAGCTATCAATTATGGCTATGAGAATAAAAGTTAGTACTTTTAATGTTTCAACACTATGTATGAAACCACGCTTGATTTAAACAAATGTGCATGATGTATGATGTATGTTAGGGCTTCTAAGATCATTTGAAGAAATCATTTTGAAGCTTGGAATTAGGCTCTAATGAAGGGTTTTAGTTACTACACAAGTTACAAAGCATCAAATGTTCGATCCTCTAGGATCGAACGATCGATGCAAGATAGAAAAGGGTGACTAAGGTTTTTAATGCATGATTAGGGTTTCACATGTATGATTAAGATTTTTTGTGTGCAACATCTCTAATATTAGGGAATAATATTGCAGTGATGTGAGATTAAGATGTCCAGAAATGTGGATGAGTGACTAAAGTAAGTAAATGCTTACGAAATGGTTAAATACTTCACAATGGGATATCTTTGTTAAACTGAGCATCCTTTAAATTCGTAGTTTTATTAAGTGATTATATTATGAGCCTAATGTTTCTAACAAATGTTTATAACTTAATCAAAACAAATATTTTCTTATTAAATGATTTATGATAAATAAACGTACAAGTTTGGATCGTCATGTAGGGATAGCGGTCACATATGTGCCTTTGGATAAACGTATAATTTTTGTCTATTGTTTGCCTTTGGATCCAATGATTTTATAGATGGCTGACACAACCATACTTTATTGATGGTGACAATGACAATATTTTTTAGCAGTGTGGATCACTCGGGGTTTAAATCTAGTCAAGTCGCTAGGAATAACAAGATGCATACTTCACGGGCACATATGTTGTACTACAAGTTTTTGGGACAATGTCAACCCATTAATTGAGATTGGGTTAAGGGCTCGAATAGAAAATATGGAGGAAACTTATGGCTATGTACATTCATGTAAAGGATTGCCACTAGCATGATTTTCCGCATTAAAACCTATTGTGAATTGTCCCTAGAATTATGCATGCTCTATTTTATAATAAATCAATATCCCTATCGGCATACTAACAAAGGCAATGCGGCAATGCCTATCGACTTTGTAAAACTCATGACATTCTCAATTACCATGTTTATGGAATATGTTTGATACCTGAGGTTCATTGCATGACAAGTTAAGTGATAATTTATTTATTAAGTCGTAAACTTACGCAGTTACTTTTTCACTCATGAAACACCTCAGTGTTTTGCAACCAATTTGGAGTCATGGACAATTGGGTTTGAACATTTCACTGGGTTGAAAATACCGGACAAGGGACTCACGTAGTTAGGTTTGCATCGCATGGTTAGATGATATTGATGCTAATAGTGTAGTATTTTATTTTTGGAAGCTCTAAGTTTGTGTCAATGATATTAGATGATATTATGGAAGATATTATAGATTGTCATAGATAATTCTTTCCGCTTTCAACTATAGTCCTTTACCCAGCCATTCCTTTATATATGCCTCTATCCATAACAGAATCCCACTCAGTTGGAGGATTATCAATAGAGCACTGATTAAGTAAAGCCCTCCAAATTCTTTTGCAAAAGCTACATTGAAAAATAAATGTGATCTTCCTTCTATACAACCCCACAAAACACACATAGGACATCACTTATGTATCCCCAGCTAATTAGTCTTTCCTTGGTTGTAAGAGAATTTCGAATGGCTAGCCATAGAAGAAAAACTTGCTGCACGTGGAATGGCTAGTAGAAACCATACAAGTTTCCACCATTCAGCTGGGGGTTTTTTGTTCTAATATGCTCCCAAGAGTTTCCAAACACGGAAACATACCAGTTTTGAAATACACCATATATACAGCATGATCAACACTGCCAAGAGACACAAGAGGTGATTTGCTTTGTCATGTGAAACCCGAACAGTCCTTTACAATCATTTTGAGTGCTGCACCAAAAAGAGTGTAAAACCAAGTGCAGGCTATTGCAAGTAATAAATTCTTGATAAATAGGAGGTCGATTCATTGGGAATGATGGACACAAAAATAAAATTCTATTATAGTGCAGAAAAATAAATCAATTTATTTGGATTATTTGAACAGACTTCTTCCTCATAACTTCTTTCCTCTTTCCATATAAAAGATGAGGGTTCACTTTCCATATGCTCATCTTACTCAGCATGGATCATTACCTCTCTTATTTGTTCGTCAGTCAATCCAAAGGATTGTTCATAATATGGAAATCTTGGAATTTTCTTCAGAGTTCGCCCAAAACCAACTGGCCAAGTGCACATGGCCGGTTTCTTCCTTTTGTAAGTTTGTTTCATAGCCTTTCTACTACTTGTTTCACTTGTAGACATTTTCTTCAAACAATTACTATAACATTAAAATCAAGCTTTTTGATTTAAAAGTGTTGTATATCCTAATTAAAGCTCTGGTATAGATTTCAACATATAACTTAAATCCTTAAGACTTCAACTCTAATAAAGAATCTATTTCTTAAGCCCCTTAGAGCCAACTGCTCTGATACCAATCTGTAGCGCCCCGGCTTTGAAAGCAAGCGGTAAATGAAATTATCTAAATTCTCACATGACACTAGTGCATGTAGATAGCTTTCACAGCATAATATATATATTTTTTATAATTGAAGTTCTCTTCAAAGTGTATATATATATATATATATTATATCACCAGTTGGCATAAGTGGCATACTAAAATACAAACATCAAACACTATTAGCATTTCTACAACTGACTTAAAGTAAGTCGGCCATTCTAAAAACTAAGGCGTTCTATTAGTCCTATGCATAACAGTACGGACTCTCGAACGAGATTGCATCCTTTTCCTCCTCCCCTTCAACCGCATCTAGAAAATTATCACAATTTTAAAGGTGGAAGGGTGAGTTCTGAGTCCACGACTTAGTAAGTTCAAGCAAATTGATGATTTATAATCAAAGCCCTCTCTTATTTGAAAAATCTATCTCATTACCAGTGTTTACTAGACAGCCATGTATGCATGGTTTTCACAAATAATATTTAATAAACATCTAGCTAAATAGTAAACTAGGTGATACACAATTTGATACATGGTAATAAAACAAAACAATATTTCTTTGTATTTTCTTACTACATAATTAACTTCATATTTCATAATATAAAGCGGTAAAGTAGTTCATAGCATGATCAGTAAAACTGCATTTAAAATCAACATAATTTAATCACATATCATTGCAAAACATAACATAACATACATAAAATATTCTCATAACAATAAGTGAATTTATAGTCCCACTTATCCTCAGGAGTTCACTAAGTATTATCCCACTTAACCCCAAGATTGATAATAATTTATCTCTCTCATAGCTTTGAGGTGTTAAGTGTGTGACCCGCTTAACGCTAGGCTATTAAGCAACTTTGTTTTTTTTTCCTAGCATTGGGGTGTTAGACGCATAATTCTCACCTAACCACTAAGTTTTTTCATGCATTCATACATAATATCATTTTTGTTTATATTATTATTATTATTATTATTATTTGCAAATCACATTTTTCTTCCAAAACTCAACCTCTTTTCATAAATCATTTTCTTTGGAAATACATTTTCATTTAGCACATATGAAAACATTTCAAAATATATTCATATGTGTAATTAAAATAGCAAGGCTCAATAAAACATACAGAACATACTTTTGTAAAATAATACAATGTCAGTAAGTTTGAACTTACTGCCTAAGCTTATACTCCTTTAAAAGAAGTCTCCCTTGTCCGTACTCTTTCTGCATTAATATTATATTTTTCATTTTAGCATATATTCTTTATTTCCTACTCCTAAGCCTTATTTCAAATCCTAGGATCCTCAAAATACCTTGAGAAAATATTATTTTCTTGCTTTGCCTTTGTCCTAAAATTTTGGGCAGCGCATAACGACATGTTTACAATATCTTGGTATCAATTGGGCATTATAATAACATATCTAAACATGTTAATCCTATTTGGGCATCATAACGACTACCTAGCATTTTCACTTATTTTTATATGGACACTATTACAGCATTAGTATAATATTTATTTAAAAACTCTAACATTACTTGGGCATTACAATGATACTATTGTAAAATACCTAATAAAATTTAGGCATCACAACAATGCATTTGTAATATAAAATGGATGATTGAATATAAAATTCTTCCCTTGGGATATTCAATCACACTTTCCTTTAGATACCCACCACCTCTATCAGCCCAAAGCCACCATTTTTCTGATGAAGTTTGGTGCCTTTTATCCCCGTACTTTCTCTTTAGAAATGGATTTTGGTTTGATTGGAAAATGGGTAATAGAAATATTGCGTGTTTCAAGTTGGGTATTACTTGTGGGTGGGGAAATTGCTTGTGGTTGGGTGTTCTTTTTTTCCGTGGTTGATTTTGTTTGTATGTTTTGGGTGGACTGTTTTGTTTGTAATTTTTGGTGCTTCTGAAAATAGGACAAGTAATTATATATACGAAAAAAAAAGTTCATGGAGTGAACAGTAAAAATTTAGCTTACAGAACCACCGAAGACTGTAAAATAGAAGAAAAAGAAAAGAAAAGGAGGTTAACAAATTTGGGTGCTTCTGAATTTTTTCCTATGGATTTTTGGTTTGATGTCTTGCTACATACTGGTCTGTATTTCTGCAGATGTAGTTTCTGGTTTTTGAATTCTCTTTGCGGAGTTGTTCAGCTTGATGAACCGGACGTAATGCCTTTGATGCATTTTTTTTTTTGCGTGTTCTGATATGTGATGAACTGGACATAATGTTTCTTTAGCCTCTTTAATGCTTGTTTTAAGAAGGTGGCTTTGTGATGCAGATTGGATTGCGATGATTGTCCTTGGAAGTGCGATAGCGCCCATGTGTCTGCGATTGAGAGCACGGAGACATTATGTTATTTTTTCTTTTATTAGTTAAACCAACTTTATTTCATTGTTTTACTAAGATTAGGGCTTTGGGAGTCTTTATTTCTTTATTTTATTAGGTTTAGGGCTTTGGAGGTATTTATGCAATATTTTATTAGGTTTAAGGTTTTGGGCTATATATATATGCTTATAGCTTTTAGAGAAATCAGTTGTTGTTTATTATTGATTTTGTTGAATAAGAAATCTAGGAGTTGAGTGTTCTTCTTCCTTTCCTTTTTTCAAGAAGATTTCTTAGATCATTGATAGTATTGAGATCTAAAAGTATTTATCCGGCTTGAAAACCTATATACGACTCCAAACGACACCAATAAGGGTTGAATTGGTGTATGCAAATAATACTGGAATTAAAAATTAAACAATTATACAGTCAAAATATGTAGAACAATAGATCACAGAGACATAAATATTTTGGTTACTAAGAGGAAACTATTTAGAGAACTCTCTAAATGTAAAACCTCTCCGAGGTAGCCAAACCCAGAAATCAATCAACTATAAAAGAATAAGGATTACAAGAAGTTCATACTTACAAAACCTTTGCAATTGACACTCCTTGCATAAGACAAGCGACCGCTTGACTTCTACCGCAGAGCCCTTTTCGAACATCCGCACAATCCTTCTACTTGATCTCCTTTACCGAACTCCGTAGACTTGGTATATGATCTGTGATGAAGACACAACCTTTAACTCTAAGAGAGACTAACCCTAACGCTCAATATCTTAAATGCTCTCTTAGCACATGGAATTCTTATGTGGAATTCCTTACAATTTCGTGCATAACAGCTTTCTATATACAGATTACAAGAAAACCTAGTACTAGTTGAAATGGGAAGAAAAACTAGTTCTAGTTGGAATAGGATTCATCCAAATTTTCTTCCTTATCTTGTAAGACGATTTTGGCATAGCTAACTTTCGAATTTTGAAAATCTTATTTCACAAAGATTTGTAGCATTTTGTGTTACCTTTCCAATGCCACTGGTTTCACCTGAATCCGATTTTTGAGCCGAAAATTATGGTCCAAATACTGATACATGTGCAGGATACGAAATTTAATCAAATCCTATTTTTACTCTAATTAAAGAATTCCGATTTGATTAAACTTAACCATATCATATAGGTCTTCTATTATGATTGGTTGCTTAACCACATCTTCTAGGTCTTCTCTTGACACAACACTCGTATGTATGCAACGATGGATTGCGATGAATGTATTTTGTCACCGAATTTGGCAATTCAAAACCCAACACGGCTGCTTATTGATATTCTTCGTTACAACCCACTAAGTCACACTGCATCACTTTGAGTGGATTCGGCAGAGGAGAAGGCGATGGATGGTTTAAAGGTAGATACGGTTGGTCTTTTGAAAGGAGAAACTGTCTCTTTGCCTCTTTGGTTGTCAATAGATTTTCTTTTGCTCATAAAATCTAATACTTATTGTATTTGGTGTTTTTTAATTTACGTGTCACATTTTTTTGGTATTTTATATATAGTAAACATACTATAACCCACTAGTCCTTGGCTGTACGTAATCTGAACTACATACATAAACTTCATACTATTCTATCTAAGTAATCTTTTTTTTAGTCAAATTAATTGAATCTTAAATTAATGTTAAATCATCTAGTCCAAACCAATCACTTCTCAATACAAATTAAGAATTAAAGATTAGACATCAAATATATTTTTAGATCTTAATAAATTCTAAAGTATTCTTAATCATCCTAATAAATTCCTTGGATGTGACATCTTTATTTTCTTTCTTTTTGATTATTATTATTTATATTTTTTGCTATTATCTTCTAAGACTTTTTTCACAAAAATATTTACAAATTAAATTATAATGTAAAATACGCTGGTTATATGCTAGTATGCATACATCACAGTAAATGGAATAGTCAAAGACAAACATCAATCCAAAGTCTTTATTTGCGATCAATTCTTCCATTGGCCATTCAATATCTCGTGAACCTCCGACAACTATTGTTCCTTTTCGCTTGGCTTCCATTTCGTATTTTCCGATGATCAATTCTCCAATTGGCATCTTCCGCTAGAAAAGTCTATGTTGATGTGGCCGAAAAAGAAATCTAGGCTTGTATGTTGAGCGGAATGTATCAACCCAAATTTTACAATGTAGTAAACCAAAGGAAATAATTTGGATACTAGCCAAAGTGATTACAACAACTGGAGTCCATGCCCATGCTCTTGTATACACCAAAAAGAAAGTTGCGATGAAGGCTACCATCATGCTCGCGATGGAAATGAAGAGTGTGGCAAGTCCAAACAGCAACTTTGAAGGTAATGACTTCAAGAAATCATTTTCTGTGTAACGGACGTGAGAATTGACAAGAAAATTACTATCGAGTGGAAGAGGAACACAATGATATTGCATCCGATATGAAGAATACCATAAACCAATTACTTCAAAAGAATAGGAATTCCTTTATCGCTGCCACCTGGTTCGTGGAATGCTGCAGCAAACATTACAGCTGGCAATCAATGTTGCAACGACCATGCAATGGTTCTCTGTCCTTCATCCACTTTTCACCATCTTTTGCAAATCTTTATGTGCCTCTACAAATATCTCCTTAGGTGTTTTTTCCCAAATCTTGTCGCTTCACGTATGACCGTGGACAATCTTTTCTATCTCCTACGGTTGATGAAATATAAATTGAGCAATATTGAACCATTATGTATGCAAACGAAGAAAAAGAAATAATATTATTACTCACCTCAAACCACAACAATTCCCTGCATTTGAAAGGCCGCTCCGATACAATATTTAGTCGATCTAAAGGAGCCAACTTTCCAGCTAAATGCAACATATTCTCTTTGTTATCTTCAGAACATAGGATGCAAGGCTATGCATGCCAGCACCTATCTCATATATTAGATTGAACACACTCTCTTGCCGATGTAAAATAGCGTGTGAAATATACTCATGTTATTTTCGTCTAGTTTGAGATAAGGTCGATAAGAGCGTAAAATTATAATTAGAAATTCAACATTTCCAGCTTTCGCAGCTTCAAAAATTAAAGCAATATTACTGTGAACCGAGTTTGGGAAGCTCAGGTTGTCTGGAATTCCATCCTTTTTCAAAAGTTTTTCAACTAATTGATGCGCTAATGTCTTCATCAAAGCTTTGTTATAGATCCCTTTGAACCCTACAGATGTTGAGAAAAGAATCTATTCAGAAATCAGAAATGGTTCAATAAAAAGAAATATTGGATCTATATATACAATTATTTTGCCAATATCCACAATAAGAAATTATACTGAAAGCTTTATAAAATAAAAATGCAAAGATAACTAAAGCATTAGATACGGCTACTTTATGTCCTAATTATTGACTTCTTAAGACAAGTTTTGTTTTTGCGAAACCCAGGCATGTTAAATCTCTTATATATATCTTGAATTGAAGTAAAAAAGAAATGCTAGCTTTTGCCAAAAAAGAAAAACAGGAGGCACTATTTTCTTGTGTGTGTATAAAAGCAACGGTTACAAGAGTTTTACAATAGATTGATGAGACATATATAATGGAAAATGGAAAATGTTAAGGTCACAACATAAATCCAACTTATGGCTAACTTCTCTCCAATGTGTCATTTAAAAAAAAAAAAAAAAAAAAATTGATAGAGAGGATTTTGAGATTCTGAAAATTTGGAAAAAAAAACAATTTGTTTTGTTTAAAATTCAATTTTTTTTTTTACACGAGGATAGAAGTTGGCTATAAGTTGGGTTTATTTGTAGTCCGTATCAAACTTCATAGAAAATAACTTATAATCTGATAGAATTTTCCATAGAAGATTTGATGAAATCAAATAAATGCATTTTCCGTGCCTAGCTAATTAATATGAGTAAAATGGATTAATGGTATAAGGAGGACTCTCCTTATATCATTACTCTTACAATTGTCACCAAGTTGTGATTAATGTAATAAAAGAGGTATACTTGGGACATGTTGTATATATCACGATTTCAATTAAAGAAGTTTGGAGGCAAACTAACAGGAGTTGAGACTTTTCCAGAATGATAGCTCTCTTTCGCTGCCAATAGAGAGTGGTTTCTTGGCCAACGTTTCCAACGCTTCCCGCCAGCATTCAGTGCCGGCATTTGCTATGTTTGGATCCATTTCCAGAATTTTCAATGCTATATCTGTCCATATATATATATATATATATATATATATATATATATATATATATAGAAACGGCACATTAATTTGATGATTGTCAAAAGGTGGGTTAAGAAATAATGCTTATAGTACATGGTCACTAATATTGCAATAAAAGTACGTGGTAACTGCATCAAATTCATCAAACAAAGGGCTTACCATACATATCATTGCAGATAGTATAATGAAGGAGCTCAATGCGTTTTTCATGAGTCAACTGTTCAAGAGGAGTACTACTCTGAGAGAATAGATAGGAGACCATGCTTGTATGTCCTAGATAAGCAGCAACAATGAGTGGTGGATCTTCATTGACATCAAGGATCGATAGCGGCTTGTTGTTGATTTTCACCAGCTGCTTAGCAATTTTGACATTTCCTACTTTGGCAGCAAAGTGAAGGGCCGTATTTGCATAATTGGTTTTCAATTCCAAGTCAACAACTTTCATCAATTTCAACCATTTCCTTATAAAACTGGTGTGTTGGTAAGACACCGCAATGTGAAGTGCTGTCGCTTTTTTTATTGTTATGGGGGCTCGAACACAGGTCTTGTCCTTACCATAAAAGCCTTTGCAGCCGGCCAATCACCTTTTGAGGCCGCTTCAAGGAGGACGGTAGTAATCTAATGTTCTTTCCCCTGGAATTTTAGTCGAAGATAAATCAGAAAGAGGTGCAGATATATATATATATATATGCAGAAGGTGCTTAACAGAACATTCACAATGCAGTTTTTTGCAAGATATATAGATAACATGCATGCATGGATGGTACAAATCGAAATTAAACTGGGTCACCTATTATGTGACTGCATATGACCAAACAGAAAGAGAGAGGCACTTACTCCCATTAGTTGCTTCCGAGTAATCAATCCTAATCGAGAGAGTACCAGAATCTCCGGCATCATTAATCGAAGACGATGCTCTAGAACCAAGACTCCGTCGTCGATGAAGATTACCCTGAGTTGTCACACTTGCCTCATTTCCCATTTTTCTTTTCTGGTTTTATAAAAACAATATTTTTAACAGAACAATCACATTGCATTAAGCTTTTCTTCTACCAGATTTGCAAAATAGTAAACAAGAACCACCGTGCACGACAAAAGTACCAAGATTTTGATTTACGGATTCGTGAAGAAGAAAAAAAAGCTATGATGCTTGGCTAGTGATAAAAAAAATGAAACAATATACTGATACAAATTAAGGTAAGAATTAACGAATAATGGTAAGTAGAAAAAGAGAGAAACGCTAAAGTCAGGATTATAACAACTATTATGGTGATTAAGATTTACTACAGGTACGTACTTGACAATATTACTTACTGTTCGAATTCTTGCTGTTACAGATTGAGCTTCAGAGACTAAGTTTGATTCTCAACCTTGGAGGAAGTTTGGCTAAAAAGTCGATTAGCTGTGTAAGATAGTATTCATCATCAATATATATAGAGATAAAAAACAAATGTATAAAATACTGTTCACTACATTATTTATTTATTCATTTTACTATTTCTTTTATTTGTTACATATTAAACTAACATTATAATCAAATCGAGTATAGAATGTTTAAGTTCAGTTCATTTAATTTTATTTCAAACACGAATCAAGCTCGATTATTACCAAGCTAGATACTTTGTTCAAGCTTGGTTTATTTATTTTCAACGAATTCAAACTTTTCATAAGCTTCTCAATTAACTTATTCATTCATTATATAATGTAAATATCATGAATTTTTTTTTGTTATTTTTAATAAATTCATCTATTAGTAAATTAATTATTTTTATGATTTTATCATTTGTATTAATGAAATAAAGAAATATTTTGAGATAAATCTTTGAATCAACTTGCAAAAAGATGACACATCAAAAAAATCAAATCTTAAAAAATACAAAAATTTTAAAAATAAATAAATGAAAGGGTGACCAACGGTAGATCGCCACCCTAGGAGGTTGGGGTGGCATGTCAGTCTCAAGGCGCCACCCCATGATGGTCTGGCGGCCTTGGTGGGGACTCGACGATGTTCCAATTGTGTCATGAGGAAGTCCAAATAGTGTCTTGGCAAGGTTCCCATCGTGTCCCAACAGTATTCTTGCGAATGCCCTATTGTGTCTTGGCTAGGGCCTAGCAATTGTTCGACCGTGTCCCAGCAGAGTCTTGGTGAAATCTTGGCACGTCCCGACAAAGTCCATGGTTTCTCCAAGGTCTTGGCAAAGTCCATGTATGTTGTGACGGGTCCTAGCGAGGTCTTGGTGGTTTGAGAATAAGAAGCTCAAATTCAAAAAATTGTTTATGATTTTAGAAAATAGAAACAATTTTACATAAATTTAAAAGCTTTTCGTGAAACCATAATTTTTTTCATTGACTATTATTTTTGTTGTATCAAACACAAAAAATAAAAATAAAATTTCAGAAATCATTATACGCTGAAACAAATAGAGCCTGTATAATGCTTATGTTTGTTATGTTTTCTTGCTACTATAAGACTACCATTAAAATATATATACGCTGCCAATGTATGAGAATTCTGACTCTTAACAACGGCATGTTAATTTGAGGCATTGTACCGTACACTAAATTAAATTTCTTGATACGTATTACATGTTTAATATGGCACGTGATGGAATTACTCAAATGAACGTGATTGGACGCTTGATTATGAAATTACTCAATAAAATAATTATTAGCTAGATCACTACAAAAAATGACATTTTCGACGCTGGCTAGATAAGTTTTTGCCACGCAGAATTTTCGACGGTGAATTTTAAACGCCGTAAAATAATTTTCGAGCGTAGAATGGCACGCCGTAATTTTCTCGCGGTTCTTTGACATGTCGAAAAATTGACGCTGCTAAAATTGGAACGTCGAAAATTTTAACGATTTTAAATATTTAAAATTATTTATTTTCCGACGTGGCAAAAGTTACCACGCAGGAAAAATTCGACGGTCGGATCGCACGTCAGAAAATTGACGTGTCGGATCGCCACGTCGTATTTCGACATGGTGAATTGCCATGTCGGAAATTCGACGTGGCGATGAGCGTCAGCATTTTCTCGACGTGGTAATTCACCACGCGTAAAATATATTTAAATATATTATTATATATATATGCAGATAATTTTTTCAAATAATTTTTTTAGAGTGATTTGACGTGTCGTGTAGTCACGCCGTAAATTTTCTCGCACGTACACTGGCACGTCAGAAATTTTCAAATTTTCGAGCTATCCTGAAGCGGGCTTGAATTTTTTTGTTTTATCTTGTCTTTCCCACACGCATGCCTCCTCATTTGTTTTTCCCACTCTCTCAATATATCTCCATTCGTCCACAGATTGAAGAAAGCCAAGAAGGAGAAGAAAAGAAAAGGCCGGAGAAGAGAAGAAAAAGAAAAAGAAAAGAAAAAGAAAGGAGAAGATCAAGAAGAGAAGAAGAGAAGAAGAAAAAGAAAAGAAAAGAAAGGGAGAAGATCGAGAAAGGAGAAGAGAAGAAGAGGAGAAGCTGCAAAAGAAAAAGAAAGGGATAAGAGAAGAAGAGGAGAAGCTGCAAAAGAAAAAGAAAGGGAGAAGAGAAGAAGAGGAGAAGCTAAGAAAAAATAAAAGGAGAAGATCGAAGAAGAAGAGGAAGAAGAAGAGAAAATTAGAAGAGAGAGAAAGAAATGAGAGCTGGAGAAAATTTTCTCCAGCTCTCACCTTGTTGCAGATCAGATTTTTAATTTTCTCGCAATCTCGTGCAGATCGGATTGATCTGTGTTCTCGAGACAGATCTCGCACGCACGGCAGCGTGAGGAGCTGCCGCGCGCAGAGGAATTCAAAAATAATAATTTAATTAATTAATAATTAAAAATTCCAGAAAAAAAAAATTAATTAATTTTTATTTAATTTTTAATTTTCCGACGGTGTCGAACTACCACGCCGAAAATTTTCCGACGTGGAGAAATGACACGCAGAAAATTTTCGACGTGTCATTTTTGACACGCCGAATTTTCACGGTTGCCTAGTCACACGTCAGAAATTTTTTCCGACACCTATGTTTCGACACTGACACGCGCGTAAACGACCGTCAGAAAATTTTCCGACGGTCGGACATCGAACACGCCGTAAAACTCATGTCGAAAAAATGGTTTTTGTAGTGCATCCGAACTAAGTACTTTTCATGGAAGGTGTGTCTGCTTTGATTTACTCACTTTGGAACAAATTCGAGTTTTTAGAATTTCTTAAAGATTAATGCTAGATATCACATTTTATCTTACGACTATATTCTACAATATTGACTTAGTTGTCCAAACCAATTTTTGGATCAATCATTGTTAAAAATAAATAAAAAATCAATGATTGATTGTAACAGTCATGTTAGCAATATTGAGAGATAAAAACATAGTGTCTATAGGATCTTTTTATATATAAAACCTTCCTCAAGAAAAAAAAAATAGGGGATAATGGAAATTCTTGATTTTTTCTGGATAATTTTCTAAATTGGGAATTTGAATTGATATTCTGTCGTTGATTCCTTGTGATCAATTGCATAGAATTATATCAAAGATTTAGGATCAAGTTTTGTCCTCCCAGAAGTATAAGGTAGAAAGGAATTGCCTCATTGTCTGATACGAGCAATATTACCAAAGGAAAAAAAACATAGAAAGAGTTGATCCTAAATATAATATAAAGAGATATGTACCATACATAGTGACCATAAAACAAACTTGAAAACCATGCAACTATCTCCCCAAAAGAAGAAAGCAAACTCCACTACCACCCCAACCCACAAAACAGAGTCTGGCGTGCACCACTAACCACTTATAATAATCCTCCCTTTTCTGTGTAAAGACGTGTGGTCATGTGAAAGCATTATTCGACGATGAGAAAGGTCCATGTTGAAGAGCTCGATCTGACGAACTTGATGCTCATCCAAACATGACTTGTCAAAATATGGGACTAGGTTATTACCAAAGTTCCAGCAGGAGTAGTGATATATATATATGGAAATAATTGTTACGTTTGTTTTTTCTAAGCGAATCATTTTGCTACTTTTTTTTTCTCTTTTATAGATAAATAATTTTCACTTTTCACTTGCTTTAGCAGTCTACTACACTTTTGATCTTTGACCGCCAAGTATATACACGATAGGGATATATGGGCCTCATGATTTCACATCACATGCAAGCAACTGCATATATATATATATATATATCACTACAAGAAACTCGACTCATCGTATGCGATTCATTAGGGGCGACTATAAAGTCGCCCTAATACTAACTATTAGGGTGACTTTTGAAAGTCGCCTAATAGTTATGTATTAGCGCCACATCCAAGTGGACGCTAATAGTCGACCAAAAGATGAATAATAGCGCCCACTCAAGGGTGGACGCTAATAACTCACCCTAATATACTCGGGAAATATTCAAAAGGCGGAAAAAGATCATTAGCGCCGACTTTTCGTGTGGACGCTAATGCCTAATCATTAGGGTCGACAAAAGAGTGTATGGATGAATTAAAAAAATTTTTAAAAAATCATTTTATTTATTAACAGCGCCCACTAAGAGTGGACGAAGAGTGATCATTAGGCTCGACTCTAGAGTCGACCCTAATGTTTATGTATTAGGTCGACTTTCTCACCCTAAAGAGTATGGGGAGGAATTAAAAAAATTAAAAACCTAATATTCATAACAATAGCATCCACTTCTAGTGGACGCTAAAGAGTTCTCATTAGGTCGACTCGTGTCGCCCTAATGTTATATTAGGATTGACAAAGTCGACCCTAAAGAGTGTGTGAAGGAATTAAAAAAATTAAAAAAATATATTTAATCACAATAGCGCCACTTTTAGTGGACGCTAAAGAGTTTCATTAGGTCGACTCCATGTCACCTAATGCTTAAGTATTAGGGACAAAGTCAACCCTAAAGAGTGTGTGCAGGATTTAAATAAAATTAAAAAAATACATTTAATCATCAATAGCGCCCACTTTTGTGGACGCTAAAGAGTTATCATTAGGTTGACTTGAGTGTCAATTCCTAATGTTTATATTATGTCGACAAAGTCGACCCTAAAGAGTATGGGAGGAATTAAAAAAATTAAAAACCTAATATTCATATTCAATAGCGCCCACTTTTAGTGGACGCTAAAGAGTTCTCATTAGGGTCGACTCGGTCGCCCCTAATGCTTATATTGTGGTTTACAAAGTCGACCTAAAGAGTGTGTGAAGGAATTAAAAAAATTAAAAAAATATATTTAATCACCAATAGCGCCCACTTTTGTGGACGCTAAAGAGTTATCATTAGGGTCGACTTGAGTGTCACCTAATGCTTAGATATAATTTACAAAGTCGACCCTAAAGAGTATGCAGAAAAAAAAAAAAAAAAAAAAAAAAAAAAAAATTTGATGCCCAATAGCATCCACTAAAATTTGTATATATCACTACATTGTTTAAAATTTTCAAATAAAGTGACACAATATGCACCGTTAAATATAACGAAATAAAATTTTAACCAAAAGTAAAGGTTCCCAAATGATTCGTAACAAATGGGATTTAATTCAATGAAAACTTAATTCTTAATTTTAATTCTTAATTCTTAATTCATAATTCATATTAAATTTTACATATCTAATAGTGTATATATATGATATGATGAATATATTGAAACAAAACTAAAGACAAATAAAAGATTAACTTAAAACATAGTAAACAAAATAAAAAGGGTAAACTAGGGGTGCCTCCCATGAGCGCTAAGTTTAAAAACTAAAGACAAATAAAAAGAAACAAAACTAAAGACAAATAAGAAGATTAACTTAAAACATACTAAACAAAATAAAAAGGGTAAACTAGGGGTGCCTCCCATGAGCGCTAAGTTTAACGTCTTCACCAGACGGTGGTCCCCGCTCACCGCTGTCCGTAAGATGATGCTCCGCAGATGGCGGTGGCAACCGGGTGAGAATGGACTGCATCAATTCTTCTAAGGTGTCTAGGCGTTTGTCCATCAATATGAAAGTTTTGGATGCCTCCTTTCTTTGGCCACCAACTCTCTCCAAGGCCCGCTATTTCTTCAATAAGTGAGCGGTTTTGTTCCTCCTCCCGATGCCTCGCTCAACTTCAGTTCATCTTCGCCATCGGCTCGGCCTCACTCTCTTTCGCACTGTGCTGGTCCCCGGGCATGTGGGACCAGCTCTTTTCCATTGGCGAATGCCAAATATGGGAGTAGTAGTGACTGCTCATCACCGCGGTACCCTTGATGCCTTTCTTCCGGAGGATGTACGAGATTAAGTATGGGAAAGGCAACCCCAAGAATGTGTGGACTCGCCTCCAACGTGCACCCCATTCCAAAATTTCTGAATTTGGTTCCAAATTATGTCGGAATGGAGTACCAAGCATCTTTATGGAAGGCGAGAGTGTTTGAAGAAATTGATCCCGCCTCGAGATTTGTGCCCCAACGGAAAAGCATTACGGTGTAATATGGAGTCCACAAACCAAAGCCGTTGAGGTAGCTTCGATCGCTGCCGGCATTATGATGGGAATCAGATATTGCCCATCGCACATGTCCTCAATGATTTCGCCACGAGAATCGCCGTTGCTCGCAAGTTGTGCAGCTTCGGAGGGTGCTCATGATTGCATTGAAGGGCAGCAGCAATGTCGGCCCGTGTTACGCAATAGCTTTGCCTTTCACTTTGGAAGAGAGGGCCGCCACGTTGTTGCGCCATGCCACAAAGTTGGCATAGAACTCGATCACCAATTTTCTAGAGCGGTGGTGGTGACCGGCTGAAAGCTTGTTGAGGCCCGTCGCTTGAACTCGCGACCGCCCATTGAGTCGCCTCAAGATTTTGAAAGTCTTCGCAATGGCGAAGGTGGTCTCAATAGCAGCTCCCGCCTCAAAAGTGGGCGGGGACAAATGGCTCGTATCGGACCTGAGGACGGCTTGAGCTCTTGGCATGATGAGGTTGATTGGGGACTTTTGACAAACACTTGGTGTGCACTAGAGATAGCCAAAATTGAAGAACAAACCAATCCTCGCTCAAAACCCCTGCAAAAACAACAAAATCCAACCACAACAAAGCAATGTGGGTGGATGAACACCACAATTGCAGAAATATGAGAAAAATAAAATGTTGGGGAAGTAATCGGGTTAGGTGTTGATGGGAATGGGGAAAGGGGTGTAAATTAAAGGTGGGGAAAAATACCGTATGGTTGTCGAGAAGAGAACCGTGAGGTGGCTGGTGGTAGAGGTGGTGAAAACGGTGGAGGAGTGGAGGAGTGGTGAAAACGGTGGAGGAGGCCGAGGTGGGTGCTGGATGGAGAAGAAAATATGTGGGTGTGGGGGAAAGTGAGACCTAAAATAGGTCACGTGATGTGCTGGCCGAGTGCGATCGATCGCGACAAATGGTGCGATCGATCGACTCGCCAAAGATATGGCATGGATGTTAGTTTTAGAATCGGATCGATCGCACCTTGAGTGCGATCGATCGCGATACTAATGAACACGCTTGTACATTACACGCTTGTAATAGTCAACCCTAATATTTAACAATAGCGCCCACTAAGTGGACGCTAAAAGCTGGAAAAAATAAAAAGAAAAAAATCAAATAAAAGATCAATAGAAAGTCGACCTAATAGTAAAGTATTAGGTTTCACTTTGTCAACCCTAAAGAGTGCGAGAAGAATTAAAAAAATAAAATAAAATAAAATTGATGACCAATAGTGCCCACTAAGAGTGGACGCTAAAGACATATTATTAGGGTCAACTTTTAAAGTCGACCCAAATAGTTAAGTTTGTCGACCCTAAAGAATGCATAGAAGAATTAAAAAAATAAAATAAAATAAAATTGATGACCAATAGCGCCCACTCAAGACATATTATTAGGTTCGATTTTTAAAGTCAATTCTAATAGCTAAGTTTGTCGACCAAAAGAGTGTGTAGAATAATTAAAAAAATAAAATAAAATAAAATTGATGATCAATAGCGCCCACTAAGAGTGGACGCTGAAGAGATTATTAGGTCGACTTTTAAAGTCGACTCTAATAGTTATATTAGGTCAACAAAGTCGACCCTAAAAGTGCGATAAGAATTAAAAAAATAAAAATAAAAAAATAAAATTGATGACCAATAGCGTCTACTAAGAGTGGACGTAAGACATATTATTAGGCTCAACTTTTAAAGTCGACCTAAAGAGTGGAGAAGAATTAAAAAAATAAAATAAAATAAAATTGATGATTAAACCCCACTAAGAGTGGACGCTAAAGACATATTATT